>ML679266.1:87151-116662 GCA_007922305.1 Dermatemys mawii
TTCTTCTCCTCCCCATTTTTCTTTGCAGAGGAATCCTCTGAGCAAATAGGTAAGTTTGCCTACTTTACTCAATACTTACGGTCCACTGACCAAACTTTGCGATGTGCCCTATGTTGGTTCCAACAACTTCAACTTCTGAAGGGATGCTATAATTGCATGCCCCATGCATCTGGGAAGTGTAGGTTATTCTGGAACCATGGTATGTCATCGAGTTGAGTCCTCACCAGCACTTTGCAAAGAAAGTCAGAGGGGTAGTAGTTCAAGGGTAGTCGGGCATGTGAGAAATAACATCTACATGCTGCAAGAACTGAACATATCCACTGAATGAAAAAACTCTGAATGGGGAGTGTGACAGGACCAAGTTGCAAGTGCTGATCCTTAAGTTGTAGTAGCTGAGGCCATATGGACACTCCATCCTGTGCCTCAGGGATGGAGAGAAGATTGTCTTCCGCAAGGAGCTTCCCCCAAACTGGGAACCCACATCCTGTGCAGAGCACCCAGTGTAGGCTCTTTGACAATCCCCCTGCAAAGGAAGTGCTGATAGTCACACAGGGATGTTTGCCAGAGAAAAAAATAGAACCTAGATATTCAGTCTTTTGGTCCGGTGTAATCACTATGAGAGCTGGGTGTTGGCAGAAACTTTCCATGGGAATGTGTCAATTTCAGGCAGAAAAACTTTTTGGATGAAAAAAAAGAAGAAAGAAGCAAAAGCCTCTCAGTAGAGTCCAAAGTTTCTATTTTCTTCATATTAAAAGGAAACGTTCTGATTTTTCACTTCCGAATGAAGGAGCCAGTGTTAAGGTTCGATTCAGTTATTCAATCATTTGGGGGCAGTGTAGGCACAGGGGCCAACTTTTGGATTTCCTCTGGAGTGCTTGACCACCTCACTGCCCAGGCCCTGCCCCTACTATGCCCCATCCCTCAGGGACCCACCCCTCCCCCTTGCCTACCTATTAATACCTGCCCCTAGATACTTCCACTGCATACTTGGAAAAGAGAATAAGACTTGGAATAGAGAATAAGACTTGGAAAAGAGAATAAGTAAGTCTGTGTCCTTTTACTTCTGTTTGCTCTACTGCTGTGTAGCAGTCTTTTAGAATGAAAAAAAAAATCACTGATTTGTTAGACCTGACTCCACTTTCCTGTTTTTGATAGAACAGAATCCTTGGCTAAGTCTGTCAATAACATATATGAGCACTTGCTGGTTCTGAGCAGTGCTACTCATACTTTGTTGAAATTTAAATAGACTCAGCTACTCCTGGTTTGTATTCTCCAAGAACCATCAAACTCATGGTGAGACACGGTACTAAAGGCAACATACAAATTGAAAGTACTCTGCATTAAAATAGGAAATGGACTAGAGTTCATGATGTAAATGGTGTTACTGCTCCTTTTATAGCAGCACCCATATTAGCAGAGGAATGTAGTGTGTCATAATCACCTTTTGCTAATTAGTTGTGGCCATGAAGTTTTTTCTTAAATTGATTAAAGCAAGAATATAATTGTCTCTATCTACTAGGTGGCGGGATAGGAATGGGACTAGCTTTGTTTGGCTCTATTGCTGGAATACTGGGTGCAGTTCTCGTGTCCCCACCTGTAGAAAGAAGTTGTCAAACTGGGAAGGGTTCAGAGAAGAGCACCAGAATGATTAAAGGATTAGATAACATGTGTTATAGTGATAGACTCAAAGAGCTCAATCTATTTAATTTTCCAAAGAAAGGGGGTGTCTTGATGTCACTCTATATGTAGGTAGATAAAGAACAAATATGTGATAATGGGCTCTTTAGTCTAGCAGAGAATAGCCTAAGTAATCCGATGGCTGGAAACTGAAACTAGGAAAGTCAGAACTAGAAATAAGGTGTACAATTTTAAGAGAGTGATTAGCTGTTGTAACAATTTACGAGGGGCTGTGGTTCGTTCTCCATCGCTGGAAATTTTTCAATTCAGGAGTCTGTGTTTTTTCTAAAGGATCTGCTTTAATGCAAACATGAATTGTTTGGGGGAAATTCTCTGGCCCATGTTAAAACATTCACCAGCAGGTCCTGCCTATTGGCTTCTCCACCGCAGCTCCTCCTGACTTCTGCAGAAGAGCTGATCGGTGACAGACAGGAAGTGCTCGTGTGGAGGAGGAGGAGCTGATTGGCGGGGCCTGCCGGTGAGTGCTCCGCACCTGCACTTTTTTTCTATGGTTTCTCCAGTCCTGGAGCACCGATGATTTCGGTGCCAGGGCGGTTGTTGAGAGGAAAGAAATGTTCATTAACCCAATTTTCAGAAAAAAAGACAAATAAGAGAGATGGGAGCCTGTATCTCATTTTACAAACAGTGGCAGGACGGGATGAATGATTTTGCTTTGACTTCTGAGGTGATCACACAGAGTGGGATTTCATCAGGGAAATATTTAGCAGCTAACTCTAGATTGCACCCAGCAAATCATGGTGAGTCTTAAACATCTCTGTGGAGTTTCATACAGTGTCCCGATGGGGAACTCTCGATATTGAAAGGACAGAGCATCCCTTTGGATGGGAAACTCCTGCTAGGAACTTCAGGGTCTTTAATTGCATCTTGCATCAATGACCTGTGGGGGCGGGTTTCTCCCCTCACACAGCAGAGCACAGAGCATGCCGGAATAATCATAAAGCCCAACAGTCTGACAGATGCCAGGTCTCGTACTCAGAGACCTTGTGCCTTTCTGCCAGAAGAGTTTCCTGGATGCCCCTGTCCCTGGCAGCAGGGTGCTGAGGGTGCTGTCCCCCTGCATGCCTGAGATCTCCAGTAAGAGCTGTTAACCCTTAATATACAATCCCACCTACTGTTCCCCAGTGTGATCTCATTCAAGAAACCACTCACCATTGCTGTCCATGGCTGGGCCAGTCACACACATTGTCTGTGATCTGAACAGGTGCAATTTCTTTCTCAGCATGGCTGTACCCTTTTCCTTGAACCCCACAAAACCCCTTCAGTAGGGATGGGTTGGGTAGGCAGTGGGCCAGAGGGTATGAAGATGATCTTAAGTAGGACTCTGAAGGTTATATTAGTTCTGTCTTTGGCTCTGCCATCGGAATAATGTATCCAGTTCTGGTGTCTCCAATTGAAGAAGGAAGTGGATTAATAGAAGAGGGTTCAGAGAAGAACAAGAGAAATGATTAGTGGATTTGAAAACATATTTTATAGTGATAGATTCCAGGCGCTCAATCTATTTTGCAGAACAAAGAAAAGGGGTGACTTGATCACACTTTATAATTAAGTACCTGAGGAACAAATATTTGACATCAAACTAAATTTTTTCTCACTATATCCTCCTCTTTCCAATTGAACCAACCAACCCATCTTCCCTCATTATTCCCTTAACCTCATGGGAGCAAATAGGACTAAATAGTATATACTCTGGACATCAGACATGCACTAGTGTTCTACCTTGAGAGAACCAAGACTGATAAAGAGGAATTAATAATTGGACTAGTTAAAGAGAAATTAAAAGGTACAGTCCCAAAAGTGTTATGTCTGCAAGCTGTAGAAACTTTTTAAAAACACCATAATACAGGCTCAAGTAAAATGTATACCCTAAATTAAAAAAACAAACAAACATATTCAGAGCACCAAGAATGTTCCACCAAAGCTAAACAACAAAGTGAAAGAAGCAGTTAGAGGCAAATAGGCATCCATTAAAAATTAGAAGTAAAATCCCCTGAGCAACATAGAAAGGAGCATAAACTCTGACAAGTTAAATGTTAAAATACAATTAAAATAGGCCAAAAAATATTTTGAAGAGCAAATAGCTGAAGGTTTAAAAACTAAACAAAGAAAACTTAAGTACATCAAAAGCAGGAGGCAGGTTTGAGAGGAGAAGAGTCTTTCCAGAACAGCTTCCCCCCAACTGGAAACCCCTGCCCTATACAGAGCACCCAGAAAAGACTTTTGAAAATTCTCCTGCAAGAGAAGTGCTGCTAGTCACCCAGGAATGTTTGCTAGAGGAGGAAATACAACCCAGATATTCTGGCTTCCAGTCCAATGTAGTCACTACTAGACCAAGAACTGTTAAAAACTTTCCATTGGAACGTGTGTGTTTCAAAAAAAAAAAAAAATTGTTTGGGGGAAAATAAAAACAAAGCATTTCAGTGAGGTCAAAACTTTCCTTTTTGACTGGATTGAAATGGAATTTTTGGATGTTTTTCATTTCAAAAAGGGAACAAAATGTTTCAATTTTATCAAAACAGAATGTTTTGGTTGACCTGAGCATTTTGGAGGAAATTTCAAATTCTTTGTTTTTGTTCTTTTTAGAAGAAAAAAACCTAATTTTACAATGATGGAATATCCCTTGAAATGGACATTCTGGTTTCTGCCCAGCTCTAACTAAACCATGTTCTCAGCCTCTTTCTTATAGGGCCATTTTTATATCTGTACCTCAGTGTGTGATGCGTTTCCATAACTCTAACTTTCCATTGAAATCAAGATGAATTTTAAGTGAACTGTCGTTATGAGGCCTTGTGAATGAAATCTGATCCAACACTGGTTCATCTGTATTAGATAAAACCGGGTCAGAACATTTTTCTACCTCCTCTGATTTCTCTATTATTTATTCTGTGCTCATCTCCATGGGTTCTGAACACATTGTAATTTCTAATAATAAACAGATCAAAGTTACTTTGTCTTTCTCCCTACCTGTGACATCTTGCCTGATTCGGTTATTAGTTTTGGTTGATTGGTAAGGTTTTCCCATTTTTAACTGAGGAAATGCACAGGTCAGAGCAATGGTTCCTATATTTCAGTCTGAAGATGATGAGCTCCAGAGTGGTGTTTTCAATAAACAGTCTGGACTCAGTTTTGGTCCCATTGAAGTCAAAAGCTGCTTGTCATGAATCCTAGAAGATCAGGGTTGGAAAAGATCTCAGGAAGTCATGTAGTCCAACCCCTGCTCAAAGCTTCAATGCTTGTGGGACTAGGTTGTGGGAGACCCAGGTTCAGGCTCCAGGGTTCTCTGACCAGCTCTAGTTAGGATCTTTCTGCTTTTGCAGTGAGAGGAAGGTGGGGAAGTTTTGCAGTTGAGATTCGGTGCTGTTGAGTATTTTCCACTGGCAGGTATCCTCTCAAATGCTATAGCATGGAACTGGTGCAATTTCTTTTGTGCAACATTTTCAGACCCTCTCCCTCCTGAGAGTCTTTTACAGGATCTGCTGTGCCAGACCTAAAGTGTGTGTGGGGGGGGGGAGGAAGTGGGCAGGGGAAAATAAAGAAGGGTTCAACACACACTGCTCTTCTGTTGCCCCTTTTTTTGATATTCAAAGCTCCTTCTTCAGATCCATGGAATTTTATGTAGAGAAAGAGTGAGCTGGGGACTGTGCTAGATATGTATGAGGATAAGGCACCTTTTCTTCTTTACCAAAATAGAGAGTCCCCGTAAAACACGATCATGCTCAGAGACGCTTTCGTTTTGTAACTGTTAGTTCTGTTTGGGGTGGTTGCAGATGTGTATTCCACTCAGGTGTGTTTGTGCTCAGTGCACTGGGACTGGAGATTTTCCCCCTGGCAGTACCTGTCAGGGCAGCACATGTGCTCAACACCTCTTTTTGGTCCCTCCAGAAGTTATATAAGGGTGGCACTGCCTCGACCCCCCCTCAGTTCCTTCTTGATGCCAGGGGCCTTAGTTGGAGTTCCCCAGGCACATTTTCTCTTTATATTTTTGTTCTGCATCCTCCTGTTTTGCTAAGTTTTTCACTTTCAAAATAGTTTTTAATAATTGTCTGTGGTAGAACCTACAGTCCAATTCAGATTTAGGGTAGTTTTTATAGTTAGTCATTTCAATGTTTTCTGTTGCCCAGCAACAAGGGTTATGCAGTGTTCTCTGGGCTTCAGCATTGCCCGTCATGTGGGGTCTCTGTCCACATCAGTGACTCACACACTTGCTGTTTGCTCCACCCAGGAGTGGGTCACATTACAGAGAGTTATCTGGCTATCAATTTCTCTAGCTCTTTTTCAATTTAAGTCAGCATGGGTTTTGAACAATTTAATTCATTTACTGGGTAATCTTTGATGCATGGTACCAAGGAAAACAGCGAACAAGAGTTTAAAAGGCTGTAATTTTTTTTTCCAGATGAAACGAAGAAGGAATTAGGTGAGTGAAGACCTAGGTACACCCTTGCTGGTGTCCCCACTCCCATTGCCTGGATGTTTGGAGAGAGGGGCCATTTTCCCTGTCTCTCCTCCATCTCCCTAGCTCTTCTGCTGGAGAAGGGGATCCTGACACTCCACGTTCTTCCCCATTTGTAGCAGGGGACATAGAAGCTCCAGGCAGACACATTGCAGCTCCCCACACTGCTCACACATACCAGGCAGCATGGGAGATGTGGCCTGATTCCTGTTGTCTGTCAGCCTGAGGGGAGGACAGACCCATTTGGCCACATATGGGGTTCAAAACACCTCAGCAGCCACTGCTGGAATGTCACAGATTTAGAGTATGTCTGCGCAGCAGCTGGGGTGTGTAATTGCCAGTGCAAGCAGACACCTGCCAGCTCTGCTTGAGCTAGCAGGCTAAAAATAGCCATGTGAGTGCAGTGAGACGAGTAGCAGCTCAGACTGGCTGCCTGAACACGTACCCAGGGGTCAGGTGGATTGGACTCATGTGGCTAACCCAAACCAGCGTGGTCACTCTGCTGTTTTTAGTGCATTAGCTCAAACAGAGCTGGCACACGTATGTCTACCATGCTGGGTATTACACCTCCCAGCTGCAATGTTGACACACATTGGAGGGAATTGTCCTTCTGTGTCCTGCCTAGTAGGAGCTGGGTTGCTGTGAATACAGCCTCTGGTGGCTGGAAATATTGTGTGTGTTAATGGGAAGGCTCATTTCTGTTTGAGTGAGAGACGAAAGGGTAAGAGGGAGTTAGATCAAAGCCACTGAGAGCAGGTAACATGGGGAGGTGACGCATTGGCTGGAGGTTCAAGACAGAGCAGATCTCAGACAGAGCAGGACTCCTGCCCCGGTTTTTAATCTTAGCTCAGAACAGCCCACATGTGTGTGACAGAGAGAGAGCAAGAGCGAGCATGACCATTCAAGTGCCGTTTTTGTCTATATTAAGTCTGCAAAAGGAATCACCCCCTAATGCGTCTGGCATCCTCACTTGCCCTCAGTCTGGAACTTCCCTGCTGCTGGAGAGAGGAAATCTACAGTCAATGCCTCTCTTAATTCAATGTCTATTGTTTTCTTACTTTCGTTTCAGAATGGAGAACGGCTCGGAACAATTCAGGTAACGGAAAACACAGCACATGGATAGAGGTGCTAATACTATGGTGACAGATGCAGCATGAGAACCTCAATACATTAGAATCTATTCCATTAAAGTTTTATTATAATTTTATATTATAATCAAACTGGAAACACAACCTGTTCTTATCAGAGACACAGCTCCTACGGTCCTTCCCAGCTCCTAAACTAACCTCAAATAACTCCTGATTCTGACTTTATTTACATCAATTTCACATCATTGTCACTCCACTGACTTGCATGGAGTTACTCCTGAATTACAACAGTCAGTTCAGAATCAGTCCCCAGTGAGATTTCCAGGAGTGACGACTGATGGTTGTGTAACCCTTCTGCCCATCAGAGTTGGCAGCAACAAGGGCCGGATTCAGTATCCAGGGGTTCCATTCCAATAGCACAATACAAAAACCGGCTCGAGCCCCCACCCAGTGACCTGGGACAACCATATACCACCCCTCTGGGCGTCTGTAAGAGACAATACTTCCCCTCTCGCAAGCACTGAGTCTGAGTGTACCAAAAGCCTTTTAATAACAGGGAGAACCAATGTGGCATAATATTGGGGAAACACCACAAACAAGGTTAATAAACCAAACCATGAACCAGGAGCCCCCTCCCAGCAAATAGGCCGTGGCCTTCCCTTTGGCTCTTGAGTTCCACATCCCCAAAAAGTCACTCAATAGTCCCAAAAGTCCAACAGTCCAGGATTCTCTGTTCTAGGTCAGTGCAGAGTTCAAAAGTCACTCGGCAGAGTCTTACCTCCCAGCCTGGGTGGAAATGGAGGGTAGGGCAAGAGGCACCTTACGTGGTCCGAGGCCGACTGCGCCGCCTCTCTGTGGGGTTCTGCTGCAGCCCTCACCACAATCCGCTCTGCTCGCTGATACTCAAACCACTCTGCTGCGCCAATCACTACGCAAGCAGCACCAACTACTCCGCTAGCCATCCTGCTAGCCGACACACGGACAGCTCGGCTGCACCAGCCACTCTGCACTATGTTCAAGCCCCCCAACTTGAGACAGTGCTCAGTGATTTCTTTAGCTCTTCGGTGATTTAAGCCTATAGCAGGGAGCCTAAAGTGTTTTCAGCTCAGCAGCCTGAACCCAGGCTCCTAATAGAAGCAAAATTTAACTCTGACATTCCACAGTGGAGAGAGGCAGGGTGCAATAGGCCTGTGGGGCCTTCAGACAAAGCCCTCACCAAAAGGTACAGCTGTTTGCCCCCAGCCTCTCTCAATCTCAGAATGTTCTGAAATGCATGGCCCTTGCCCAGTGAGTGCTACCTAGATGATGGCGAGTCCCTCTATCATAACAAGGGCCAAGTACGTGTCCATAGTCCTTCATTCACAAAATCAGGGTAACATCGCTTTATATTTCCTGCCCCAATAACAGAGAAACTGGGGCTCCCACATCAGCCGAAGTGGCCATGTGGGCTGCTGTGGGCTCAGGCTAGGCGCAGTGGGTGTGTCTATGCAAATTGATCAGCCCCCAAGTTATTTTCCATAACTCACTGCAATTCCCATAGTTCGCCACCAGATGTCAGAATATATCTCATTCCTGACACTGCTTACATCCACCCTCCAGCCAAGAATTTGTCGTCCCGACAAATCACACTCCCTATAATACCAACTCCTGGTTCCCACCAAAGGGCCTCAGAAATCCCACTTCAGCTTTCACAAACCTGTGTGCTAAGTGTATTGGCTCCTCACTAATCACCCCAGGTGCATCATAAGTTCGCCGTTTTACTGGTCTTATTACCCTGTCCCGTCTATTGAGGATCTCTGTGGCAGGAGTGGGAGTGACATCTTCTTCAGCGACGGATGAAAAGGTTTCCTTTGGGGATTTCTCGGCTACCGGCATAGGTCCCTGCATCTCTGGTTCTGACCGTGGAAGGTCCAACGTGCCTAGGGCCTCCTCCAGCTGGATGTCTTCACTGTCGGATAAGCTGTGTGCGTCATCACACAAGGGTCCCATTGATGGCATAGGGGTGCCAGTAACGGGCCTAAATGCCTCTGCCATGGGGTTTAGAGCTGAGGAGGGGGAACTCTCTATTGGCTCAGCTGCTCGAGATTGAGATCTTGTCTCCATTCTAGGATACGCCACGATTGTATCTTCCTCCTCTGCCTCACTCTCCGACATGCTGAATAGGGGTAGGTTAGCTTCAGAGCGCTCACAGGCCATGTTGGATGGCGGCTTTGGCCTGGCACTTCGGTTCTGCCCAGCCGCCCTCTCATGGCCCATCTCATAAGGGGTGCCTACCAATTCCCCCACAGGGAGCAAAAGGTTCCTATGCACCGTTTTTATCTGCCCTGGACCCTCTTCAGGTTTGATCTTGTAGACCGGCAGATCTCCTAGTTTTTCCATCACTAGGTAAGGTATTGCCTTCCATCTGTCAGCTATTTTGTGTTTGCCGGCAATACCCAAATTTCGCAGCAGGACTCGGTCTCCCGGTTGGAGCTCCTGTAAACGTACTCTAGCGTCATATCGATGTTTGTTGCGGTCTGCATTCTTCTGAGCCGCAGACGTAGCTAGGCAGTAAGCATCCTGCAGCTTTTCTCTTAGACGGGATACGTATTGCTGATGTGTTTCATAGCTCTCTCCATCCTCTGATACGCCAAAGCACAGGTCTATGGGTAATCTGGGTTCTCACCCAAACATCAAGAGATATGGAGTGACTCCCGTAGCATCATTCCTGGTGGCGTTGTAGGCATGCACCAGAAATGCGACATGCTGGCTCCAGGTTGCCTTCTGCTCTGGTTGCAGAGTCCCCAGCATATCCAACAGGGTTCGGTTGAACCTCTCTGGCTGGGGATCACCTTGCGGGTGATAAGGCGTTGTCCTAGACTTTTTAATTCCCGCTATCTTCAGCACCTCCTTCAGAAGGTGACTCTCAAAGTCTCGCCCCTGATCGGAGTGTATCCGGGCCGGGAATCCATAGGCTGAGAAATATTTCTCCCACAGTACTCGAGCGACAGTGGTGGCCCTGTGATCACGTGTGGGATATGCCTGCGCATACCGTGTAAAATGGTCAGTCACTACTAGGATGTTTCCAACATTCCTCCTGTCTACTTCTAGAGACAAGAAATCGATGCATACTAGTTCCAAAGGTTTGTCGCTGGTGATGTTCTTGAGATATGCCGCCCTCGTGGGCAGAGTTTTCCTTTGAACACATTGAGCACATGACTCACATTTCCTGCGGACATCTTCAGCCATCCGGGGCCAATAGAACCTATTACGAATAAGTTCCAGGGTCCTCTCCATCCCTAGATGTCCAAAGTCGTCATGCAGAGCCCTCATGGCCAGGGCTCGGTACTCCTTTGGCAACACTAGCTGTGCTCGCTGTTTTTGTAAAGGGTCCATAGTCACTCGGTGTAGCACTCCCTGAATCAGTTTTAGTTTGGCCCATTCTCTCAATAGCAGTTTACCCTCTGAGGTAGGTGGGACAATGGCAGCTGGGCTTCACCTCTCCCTTTTGGCAAGTAGTGTATCACGAATGTCAGCATCTTGCAGCTGGGCTTCTTGCCAGTCAGCTGCATTGAGCATGGGCAAAGGAGATTGATCCAATGCAATATAGTTCACTGAAGCAGAAGGCACGCATTCTGGGGGCAGGCCCAGTGCTTCTGCAACACATCCATAAAGGCTCTCATGGGCCTCTGGCTCTCGGCGACTCACACTGCAGATAGCTCTCACTCCATCCGTGGGTATTACAGCAATTTCTGGTGCCTGTGGACGCCTGGACAAAGCATCTGCATCTACATTGCTTCTCCCTGAGCGGTACTGAATGCTGAACTCATAGCTAGCCAAGGCGGCCACCCATCTCTGCCCTGTAGCATCCAGCTTAGCACTTGTCAACACATAAGTCAATGGGTTGTTGTCTGTCCACACCTGGAACTGAGCCCCATACAAATAGTCTTGAAATTTCTCGGTGATGGCCCATTTCAAGGCCAAGAACTCCAGCTTGTGGGTAGGATAGCGAGTTTCACTGTCAGACAGTCCTCGGCTGGCAAATGCTACAGGTTTACGTTTGCCTTCCACTTCCTGGTACAGTACTGCTCCCAGACCCTCCAAACTGGCATCGGTATGTAGGATAAATGGCTTGCTGGGGTCAGCAAAGACTAGGACTGGAGCACGAGTTAGGTGAGTAATGATTTCTCGAAATGCCCTTTCACATCTCTCATCCCACCTTGGCCCAAAAGGTTCAAAGGGGCCATAGTGTCTCTGCACTGGAGGCTTTGGGGACCTCCCCTTATTCGTGGTCTTAGATTTGTTCTTGTTGGACTGGTATCCCCTGGTAAGATCATTCAGAGGTTTTATGATTGAAGCATAGTTCTTCACAAATCTGCGATAGTAGCCACTAAATCCAAGAAAGGTCTTGAGTTCTCTATAGTTACTTGGACGTGGCCAGGTAGTGAGTGCTTCTATTTTTTCGGGATCAGTGCTCACACCCTCTTGAGACACGATGTGACCCACATACTTCACCGAGGTTCTGCAGAACTGGCACTTGTCAATTGAAAGCTTCAAACCATATGCCTCCAACCTATCAAGCACTTTAAGAAGTCTTTCTTCATGCTCCTCTAAGGTTCTTCCAAACACAATCAGGTCATCCAAATAAACTAATACTTGCAGTAGATTCGTGTCCCCCACGACTTTCTCCATAAGAGGTTGAAATGTGGCAGGTGCCACAGAGATCTCTTGGGGTATGCGTTCGAACTGGTAGAACCCTAATGGGCAGATGAAGGCTGTCTTCTCCTTGTCTTCTTCTCCCAGAGGGATCTGGTAGTATCCACTCCGAAGATCCAACACAGAGAACCACTGGCTGCCCAGCAAACAGTCCAAGGCATCTGGTACTCGGGGCATGGTGTATTGATCAACTATAGTGCGCCTGTTTAGGGTGCGGTAGTCAATACACATCCGGATTTTCCCACTTTTCTTCTGAACCACCACAATGGGAGAGGCGTAGGGACTGCGAGACTCTTTAATGATACCATTTGCCATCAGCTCTTGAAGATGTCGTCATACATCTTCCATTTCAGAGAGGGCAGTCCTCCTAGATCTCTCCCGGAAGGGTCGAGGATCTTGTATCCTGATGTGATGTTCCACTCCTTCGGCACATCCCACGTCCCACTCATGCAGTGAGAATACCTTGGATCTCTCACCAAGCTTCTTCCTCAGGCGATCCTTCCACTCCTCAGACAATGGTGAGTCCCCGAAATCAAACTTTGCAGGATCCATCGTTGGGACGTCCGTGTCACCTTGGGGTCTCACAATGGTTTCAGGCTCAAAGATGTCTGCGATCTTCTGCCCTGGTTGTACAAGCACATTATGGCTTGTTTCATTAGCAATCAGTATAGACACCTCTTCCTGGGTTTCAGCAGGTAGGGTTATGACTCCACTGAGAACCAGCACTCCTTCAGGGAGTCCTCCCTCGGCTGGCTGCTCTACCACTGCTAATGCTCCCTTGCTGCCTTTTAGGCAGGTACTCCTGACAAACACCTTTTCAGTCATTGCAGGCACCGCTAAGGGGACTGGGCCCGCATAATTCAATGCTCCCACTGGCAAATCAGGCATCACTTTTCTGGTGTCCTCAATTTTCCTGTAGGCTGCGGCACAATGTGTGTGTATCATCAAGGTGTTCAGGTATTGGTTCCCTGCTCGCTGTCTGCAGTAATTGGCAAGCACCCTAAAGAGACTGGAGTTGGTCCCTATTAGCACAGACATGTCAGAGACTCCCTTAAGGTCAGGGCATATTAAAGCGGCAGTGTCCACCTCCTGTCTTACCCCAGCGATCTCTTCTGGGAACTCCAGATGTATTATGACATACTCCTGATAGGGGTATTCATCCATGCTGAGGCCACACAGGCCAACTGCTGTCAAGGGCCGTATAGGCAGATGCCTGAGCATCTGCTGGTAGAAAGATTGGAATATGATAGTCACTTGAGATCCAGTGTCAAGCACAGCTTTACACTCCGCCCCTTCAATCCTCACCATTACCTCTGCCCGAGGCCCTATCAGTCCGGTGGGGATCCCAGATGAACAGTCTTGTCTGTGGGAATCTTCCAGTCCTGCAGTCCTGGGTGGTCCATGTCCCTGGACACTTGGGCAGTTACCGGATATCTCCCAGCTGCTCCTCAGCTTTCTGTACACTAGGGAGAGATTTTCTTCCTTATGGCACCTGGCAGCACTGTGCCCATCCTGACCACATCGGTAGCAGAAGAATTTCCCTTTTCTGCTGCGCCTGAGTGGGATGGTTGCTCTAAATGCTGGCGTCTCCACTGCCACAAACTGAGACTCCTCATTCCTGGAAGCCTTAGCTTGGTCAATGGTGCTTTGCAGCCCAGCTATCTGTTCCGTCAGGACCTGTAGTTGTTGGGCAAGCTCCTCTTTGGTGCTCATCATCAGTACACTAGCTGTTTGTAGTGGAGTTGTGCTGGCTGGTTCCGATGTTTGGGCTTCCCAAAACTCGCTGGCAGCCTGCCTTTCTTCCTCTTCTCTGACCTCTTATCAGCTGGGAGTAACTTGGGGGATGTTCCTGTCATTCTTTTAACCGGGGATGAAGTAGGATTGGGTTGTGATACTGGGTTCCTCACACGATTTGAGCCAGTCTGGTTCGATCCATCTGTTCAGCAGTCACTGCTCCCCTTATGACAGCTCTCTGAAGCAGTCTCTCCAGCCTCTGTATATAGGCTGAAGCCTTCTCACCTCTTTGCTGTCGGGAATTAAGGAACTTGCAATAACTGTCTTCAGGGCCCTCTATGCTCCCAAACGTGTGACCAAGGGCCTCTAGGCAGTCCTTCACACTGACCCCAGGATCAACGAGCTTCAAAGTGCGAATCACATCTAATGCTGGGCCCCCAAGACTCTCTATTAGACATCTTTGCTTTTCTGCATCTGGTACGTCCCACTCTTGCAGCAATTCAGTGGTATGCTCTAACCAGGGTTCAAACTCCTCCTCCCCAGCAAATAACCTTAACTTACGACCAGAGTTTGGCATAGCATAGGGCTGCATGATCTTCCCCAGTGTTTGCCCCAGTGCTTTTGCCCAGTTATCGGCCGAGGCTGCGGCCCCTGAGCTAGAGGCTGCAGGGCCAGGGCCCAACAAACCTGACATATTAGCCATTACACAAACAGTAATTTTCCCAACATATAAACACAAATGTTTCCTAATTTAGTGGATCACTCAACAGGTGCTTGCGAGGGGTACTGACCCAGAGATCCCGGACGAGCCCCCAAAAATGTCACCCTTCTGCCCATCAGAGTTGGCAGCAACAAGGGCCGGGTTCAGTATCCAGGGGTTCCATTCCAATAGCACAAAATACAAAACCGGCTCGAGCCCCCACCCAGTGACCTGGGACAACCATATACCACTCCTCTGGGCGTCCGTAAGAGACAATACTTCCCCTCTCGCAAGCACGGAGTCTGAGTGTACCAAAAGCCTTTTAATAACAGGGAGAACCAATGTGGCATAATATTGGGGAAACACCACAAACAAGGTTAATAAACCAAACCATGAACCAGGAGCCCCCTCCCAGCAAATAGGCTGTGTCCTTCCCTTTGGCTCTTGAGTTCCACAACCCCAAAAAGTCACTCAATAGTCCCAAAAGTCCAACAGCCCAGGATTCTCTGTTCTAGGTCAGTGCAGAGTTCAAAAGTCACTTGGCAGAGTCTTACCTCCCAGCCTGGGTGGAAATGGAGGGTAGGACACGGGGCACCTTACGTGGTCCGAGGCCGACTGTGCCGCCTCTCTGTGGGGTTCCGCTGCAGCCCTCACCGCAATCCGCTCTGCTCGCTGATACTCGAACCGCTCTGCAGCGCCAGTCACTCTGCTAGCCCGCCCTGCTAGCCGACACACGGACAGCTCTGTGGTGCCGGTCACTCCATCAGCAGTAGAAATGGCTCCGCTAGTCAACACACAGACTGCTCTGCTGCCCCAGTCACTCCGCTAGCCAACACGCAGACAGCTCGGCTGCACCAGCCACTCTGCACTATGTTCAGGCCCCCCAACTTGAGACAGTGCTCAGTGATTTCTTTAGCTCTTAGGTGATTTCAGCATATAGCAGGGGAGCCTTAGTGCAGGTGCACCAGGGAGCCTAAAGTGATTTCAGCTCAGCAGCCTGAACCCAGGCTCCTAACAGAAGCAAAATTTAACTCTGACATTCTACAGTGGAGAGAGACAGGGTACAAGGGGGGGGGCACTTTTAAACAAAGCCCTCACCAAAAGATACAGATGCTTCCCCCAGCTCCTCTCAATCTCAGAGTGTTCTGAAACGCATGGCCCTTGGCCAGTGAGTGCTACCTAGATGATGGCGAGTCCCTCTATCATAACAAGGGCCAAGTACGTGTCCATAGTCCTTCATTCACAAAATCAGGGTAACATCACTTTATATTTCCTGCCCCAATAACAGAGAAACTGGGGCTCCCACATCAGCCGAAGTGGCCATGTGGGCTGCTGTGGGCTCAGACTAGGCGCAGTGGGTGTGTCTATGCAAATTGATCAGCCCCCAAGTTATTTTCCATAACTCACTGCAATTCCCATAGTTCGCCACCAGATGTCAGAATATATCTCATTCCTGACACTGCTTACAGTGGCCCTTTGGCTGAGTCTTTAAGACAGTGCTTAAAGACTGCTTACAGTGGCCCTTTGGCTGAGTCTTTAAGAGTGACAGTTGGGTCCTTAGTAGCCTCAGTCCCCTTCAGGATCATGGGGAATTGGAAGTTCCTTGACTCTAGTGGGGCTAGAGAGCCCTAGATCTCCATGGTTTGGAGCCTTCTTCTCCAAATTCCTTGGCTGGAGTAGGTGGGGGAGTCTGGTCCCATCCACTCCACTGGGTTCCATCTCAGGGTCCTTGTTTGGAACAGCCAGAACCAGCCCTTCTCTGTTGCTTGCAGCTCCCTGAGCTGCCTCCTATGGCTCCTGTTCTGGAGGCTTCTCCAGCCTCTTGCTCTGCTTCTCTCTTTGGCGTGTTGGCTTCTCAAGCAGCTTCTCCCCAGTGTGCTGGAGGGATCCTCTCTCTGCGATCCCTCTGCCTCTCTGGCTGCTGCCTTTCTCCCCAGGAGCTCCCCCTCTCACCGAGGCCCTTATCCTGTTAGCAATAGCCGGTGCTTCCCTGCGTGATTCCCTCCCTCCTCCCCCCGTTACTCAGTGAGGTAACTACTCCCAGGTGAACTTGAGCTTCCTCATGCCCCCTGGTGGAGCCTGTCACGGGAAGGCTGGGCCCCTCACCCCTTCAGAGGGCAGCTATCCTCTAACAGACCTGTGCTCCTAAGTCATTTCACCCCAGCTCCTCCAAGGTAATGATCCCAATGGGAGCTAGGCACCTACTCTTGGAGGAGCTGGGCCTCAGTGTTTACTTGGAGCAGGGTTTAAAAAGTGCCTAAGAAGGAACTTGGGACTTTGCCCACGGTGAAGATGCAGATGATGTGGTGGCAGGAATGAGGACTGCGATGAGAATCATAATGCAATGGTGGTGGGACCACGAAGAGGACTGGAGCGGTGACAGGCATGGTCAGGAGCAAGTTGATAAGGTTTATGAGGACAGCATGATGAAGACAGTGGTGGGACCATTGGCTCTGCTGATAACGAAGACCGACTGTGATGTTGCTGATTATAATAATTATAGTGAGAGAAGGTTAAAATGCTGCTGAGGCGAGGAAGGACACAGTGATAGGGATCTGACAGTGAAGATAGTGCAGATAATAATTTGCTTGTTACAGCAGTTTTCTGCTGACCATCTCAGAGCTCTTTACAAACAATTATAAAACACCGGATGAGGCTGACACCGTACTGAGCTTAGTGAGGAGTAAACCAGCTATCAGAGAGCTTCTGTAACCTGACCAATGTCACACAGCAGTAGAGCTGGGAACAGAACCTAGGAGTCCTGATTCCAGGTCTAATTATTAGGTAGAACCTTATTTTAATGAATAAGTAGAATGTTTTCTTATTTATGTGCATCATATTTATTTACAATGATAGTAATAGGGGTATGTTGACATGACCAGTGTTTGAGATCTTTATAATCCAATTCTGTGTTTTATGATGAACAACTCATCATTGTTAGCTGTCATAGGAAACATATTTTTGCCATTCATTCCACACAAAACATCTCATGATGCGAGACACACAGTGGACCTGATTCAGCTCTCAGTTATGATGGTGATCCATCATAACTCTGGATTCACACTTGTGTAACTGAGCTCAGAATCTGGCCCAATTTGAGTGCTAATGTGATAATTCTGCATCACTTTTATTTTTGAGGAAATATCACTCACGACTCATTTCCAACAGAGCTCAATGCAACATTGAATTGGAGAGTGTGCAGCACGGGTCAAGTCCTGCAGTCCTTACTCAGGCAAAACTCCCATTGAAATCAGTGGAAGCTTTGCATGAGGAGGATCTGCAGAAGAAGGCCCCGTGGGGTATGTTTCCCCCTCACTGTAATTATAGGAGTGACTCTGAAAACTAAAACTCTCTTCCTGCAGATGACATCACTCTTGCTGCAGACACAGCCCACCCCAACCTCTCCATTGCTGGAGATAAGAAGAGTTTGAAACATGAAGCCCAACCTCAAAAAGTTCCATCAAATCCAGAGAGGTTTGATTCAACTGTTTGTGTGTTGGGCTCAGAAGGATTCTCCTCTGGAAAGCACTACTGGGAGGTGGATGTCACAAGCAGCACTGACTGGGACCTCGGAGTGGCCAGAAAATCTGTAGAGAGAAAAGGAAAACTTTCCCTGTCCCCTAAAGATGGATTCTGGGCTCTGGGTCTGAGTGGGAGAGATTATTGGGCAAAAACAGACCCATGGACCCAGGTCACAGTGCAGAAAAAGCCCAAGAGAATTGGAGTTTACTTTAGTTACCGAGAGGAGCGGGTGACTTTTTTCAATGTAACTGACATGTCTGTGTTGTTCACATTTAGCAATTGTTCATTCTCAGGAGAAGTTTATCCATTCTTTAAAAATTCACACAAAGAAACAACAATGAGAATTTGTTCAGTTAAAGAGGAATAAATATAACATGACACTGATGCTGATTTGATACTGATGTAACTGAAATCAAGATTTTCATGACTGTATTTTGATGTAAAAAATTCTGTATTTTGTAAAAGTACATTGTCGTGCTGTCTTCATTACATGTTTTGCAATAAAATGTTTTCATTTCCTTGTGACTTTTGTCCAATACAATATTTGACTAGCACAGTGTTTCTGGGGAATTTGATGCAGCTGTTAAAAACAAGAAAACATCATCCATCCTCTCTAACACTTTCCTTATTGGCAGCTTCACCTCGGAGGCAAAATAACAAGAATCTCATCGCTAATTTCAGCATTTTCCTCTATAATAAAAGATAGATAACATGGATATCTCACTAATAACCATATTTTGGGACGGTATTATACTGTATTATGAAGTTGCAGTTGCTGGAACAAAATTTAGACAGACAATAGATTTCCACTATAAACCCAATTTTTACACATCCACCCCCCCCATAAAGTTATCCAATCTTTCTGACACTTCCCACCAACATAGAATTCTTCTGGGAATTCACTCAAAGTGAATTAAACTAAACTGATATACCTCACAGGTCTGGTCTACACAACAGACCTATGTCTGTCTAACTAAGCCCTAGTCTACACTGGGTGGATGGGGGGACTGACCTAAGATACGCAACTTCAGCCAAGGGAATAGTGTAGCTGAAGTCAGCGTATTTATGTCGACTTACTGCGGCATCTTCACGGACCTGAGTCGTCTGCTGCTGCTCCCCCATCAACTCCACCTGCGTCTCTCGCGGCGGTGGAGTATCAGAGTCGACGGGAGAGCACTCGGGGATTGATTTATAGCATTTAGACTAGACATGATAAATAGACCCCTGAAAGATCGATCACTTACCTGCTGGATAGTGTAAACCTGCCCTATGTTGCACAGGTGTGAAAATTCCATACCCTGGAGCCATGTAGTTATAATGACCTTAACTTCCCTCTGTAGACCGTGCTATGTCGATGGGAGAGCTTCTCCCACTGACATCGCTACCACCTGTCAGTGTTTTAAATGTAGATGTACCCTTAACGAGAGTGTCCACACAGCGGTTTAATGCAGTTTAACTAATCCACTTTTAATTCACATCTTTAGGGCATGTCTACATTTTGAAACAGTGCAGCTGCAGGGGCTGGAGCAGCACCGCTATAGTGCTACAGTGTAGACTGTCCCTTCCTGACAGGAGGGATTCTCCCATTGGCATGGTAGATAATGCACCTCTGCAAGGGGCGGTAGCTAGGTTGACAGAAGAATTCTTCCATTGACTTAGCGCTGGCTACACTGAGGGTTAGGTTAGTATAGCCACGTCTCCCCGGGGAGCCGGGGGCGGAGGAGGTGGATTTTCACATCCCTTAAGAGACACAGCTATACCAGTGTAAATTCCAATGTAGACCAGCCCTTAGTGCCTTTTGTACAAACTCATTGGGTCTAAGGCAGTGGGTTTGTTTCTTTTCACAAGCAAAGTACAAAGAAACTAACTTCTTAAAAGAGCCCAACCACAGCTCAACAATGTAAAAGGCTCCCATAAAATGCCTCCTAGAACTAGGGAAAAGCCACCATCATGCCATGTTTTTTGCGGTACCGCAGGCCAGATTCGCTAGTGCTGTTCAGTTGCTTTGCACCATTCTGTGAGGACGAACAGCTGTGCACTGGCTAGTTAGTTACGGCTGCTTTGGGGCACCAGTGCAGTGTGAAGCAGCCAGACTAGGAATTTTGGCCCAGTTTAAAGCAGGACTAGGGACAGCTTCACTTTTCCCCATTATTTGATGCCAGACTCCTGGGGGTTTCTATGCATTTGCTCCGAGTTGCTCCCAGATTCGCCTCTTTTTTCTCGCCTTAATGCCATCTACATGGGGCTGGCTCCCAGATTCACAGGGTATGGTTTCTCCCCCGAAAGGCAGAATTAGCAGCTGTAGCCTTGGAGTGAAGTATGATCTTCCTCATCCCTAAACTCTTCATCAGTTGCACAAAAAATGTCACAGAATCACAGCGCCTGTTTCTGCTGGGTAGTATGCTCCATCCCAGCACCGCTCTGCCTCTGCTTCACGGTGTTTAACCTTTATTTAAACAATGGGATAGGGTGATCAGATGTCCTGATTTTATAGGGACAGTCCCGATTTTTGGGTGTTTTTCTTATGTAGGCTCCTATTACCCCCACCCTCTGTCCCAATTTTTCACACTTGCTGTCTGGTCAGCCTACAGTGGGAGGATGTTCTGCCGAAGATATTTGATGATTTATGCAAACAAATGAAGGTCAGTGTTGCATTAATTCAGCCTCTCTTTGTGCTAAAATGGATGTTTTTCTGATTCATTTTCAGACAGTTATAATCAATGTTCCCTCTAAGCTGCTCGCCTGCCTGGCCGCATAAGAGTCAACCAAGTCCCGCACACTTTGACTAGCAGAGCAGCGCGCATCTGGAAATCTGTGTCTAGGTGCCCCTCGCCCTCTGCTCTGCTGCTCCTGCCCTCTGCCTTGGAGCCCCTGGCCAGCTGCTCCTGGGACCCTCCTGTTGGTTGTGCAGAGCAGGGGACACTGATGTCAGGGTGTCCCTGTCCCCCCAGTTCTCTCCCGGCATCTCCGCAGAGCAGGGGAATGGGGACAGGGCTCTGGAGTTAGATGGAGCTGCTGGCAACTGCTCTGGTCTGAAGGAGCCTCCAAACTGGTGAGTGCCGCTGTGCTTAATGACAGCTCATGGTCTCTCATGCAGTTCCCCAGCAGCCAGCACAACTCTCTCTCTCTCTCTCTCTCTCTCTCTCTCTCTCTCTCTCACACACACACACACACACACACAGAGTGTCTCTCTTACACACACTGTGGGTACATCTACAGTACAAAATTATATCGAATTTATACAAGTCGATTTTTCAGAAGAGATTTTATACAGTCGATTGGGTGTGTCCCCACTAAACTCACAAAGTCGGTGGCGTGAGTCCACAGTATCGACTCTCAGAGCAGTGCACTGTGGGTAGCTATCCCACAGGTCCCGCAGTCTCTGCTATCCATTGGAATTCTGGGTTTAGCTCCCAGTGCATGATGGGACAAAAACATTCTCGTGGGTTTTCCTGGGCACATGTTGTCAGTCGCCCTCCCTCCCTGCAAGCTACATCAGACAATCGTTTCATGCCCTTTTTTTCAGCAGCAGATGGTGCAGTAGGTCTGCAGAACTCTGCTGTCCCACGACTCGTACAATAGGCCTGAAAGCCATCATCTCCCGTACACCACTGCTTCCGCTGCACCTCTGCTCTCCTGCTCCGCTGCAGAAGGCGGTGCAATACGACTGCTACTCGTCCTTGTAAATGGTGTACGGCTGCATCACGTCCGCTGCCACTCTGCTCTCCTTTGTGTTGCACATTTTTTCCTGGATTTCTTTCACATGCGTAGGGCCACTTTCATGGAACTTTGTGACTTGCTGTTGCCTGCCCTGAAGCGCAAAGACACCAAAATGAGAGCAGCCCTCACAGTTGAGAAGTGAGTGGCAATAGCCGTGTGGAAGTTTGGAATGCCCGACAGCTACCGGTCAGTCAAAAATCAGTTTGCAGTGGGCAAATCTACTGTGGGGGCTGCTGTGCTGCAAGCAGCCAACGCAGTCATTGACCTGCTGCTATCAACGGTAGTGACTCTGGGAAATGTGCAAGCCATTGTGGATGGCTTTGCTGTGATGGGGTTCCCTAAGTGTGGTGGGGGTGATAGATGGAACGCATATCCCTATCTTGGCACTGGACCACCAGGGCAGCAAGTACTTAAACTGCAAAGGGTACTTCTCAAAGGTGCTGCAAGCACTGCTGGATCACAAGGGACGTTCCACCGACATCAACACGGGAAGGCCGGGAAAGGTTCATGGCGCTCGCGTCTTCAGGAACTCTGGTCTGTTTGAACAGCTGCAGGAAAGGCCTTACTTCCCAGACCAGAAAATTACTACTGGGGGAGTTGAAATGCCTAATGTTATCCTTGGGGGTCCAGCCTACCCCTTAATGCCATGGCTCACGAAGCCATACATAGGCACCCTGGACAGTAGTAAGGAGCAGTTCAACTACAGGATGAGCAAGTGCAGAATGGTGGTAGAATGTGCATTTAGACATTATGAAAGCTCGCTGATGCTGTTCGCTGACTAGGTTAGAGCTCAGCAAAACTAATATTCCAATTGTAATTGCTGCTTGCTGTGTGCTCCAGAATATGTGTGAGAGGAAGGGGGAGATGTTTATGGCTGGGTGGGAGGTTGAGGCAAATCTCCTGGTGGCCAGTTTCACACAGCCAAACACCAGGGCGATTAGAAGAGTACAGCAGAGTGTGCTGCGCATCGGAGAAGCTTTGAAAACCAGATTCGTGACTGGCCAGGTAACAGTGTAATGGTTTTGTTTATTTCTCCTTGATATTACCCACCCCCTATAAATATAACAGGAAATAAAGTAACGATTGTTTCAAAACCATTCTTTATTATTTGATGAACAACACAGGGAGATAAATCACAAGATGGCACGAAGGGAGGTAGGGTAGGAGTTTAGGAACTCTTGGGGGGTGGGGGAGGAGGGAAGGACAAATTCCCAATACAAATCAAAATTTCAGATATGCCAGCCTTCTGCTGCTTGGGCAAAACTCTGGGGAGGGCAGTTATACAGGGACTGAAGCAGCGGTCTGTGCTCTTGCTGTCTTTCCCGTATAAGATCCATCAGACAGTGGGATATTTCAGTTTTCTTTCCCATCAGCTTGAGCATGGCATCCTGCCTGCTCTCATTTATGTCCTTGTGTTGTTCAATGGCCTGCAAATCCACCTTGGCCTGCACATTTCCCAGAGTCACTACCCTTGATAGCAGCTGGTCAGTGATTGCGTTGGCTGCTTAGAGCACAGCAGCCCCCACAGTAGATTTGCCCACTGCAAACTGATTTTTGACTGACCGGTAGCTGTCGGGCATTCCAAGCTTCCACACGGCTATTGCCACTTGCTTCTCAGCTGTGAGGGCTGCTCTCGTTTTGGTGTCTTTGCGCTTCAGGGCAGGCGACAGCTAGTCACAAAGTTCCATGAAAGTGGCCCTACGCATGCGAACGTTTCGCAGCCGCTGGGAATCATCCCAAACCTGCAGCACTATGTGGTCCCACCCATCTGTGCTTGTTTCCCGGGCCCAGAATCAGCGTTCCACGGCATGAACCTGACCCAAAGCCACCATGATGTCCCAATTGCCACATGCCATGCTTCTAGGAACGTCTGTGTCCACGTCCTCATCACTATCGTAATCACGCTTTCGTTGCTTCCTCACTCGGTTTTGCAGGTTCTGCACATACTGCTGGACAATGCGTGAGGTATTTACAATGGTCACAACTGCAGCAGTGAGCTGAGCAGGTTCCGTTCTTGCTGTGATATGGCACCTGCACAGGCAATCCAGGAAACAAGGCGTGAAATGAAGGAGAGCAGGAGAGAGCAGGAGAGCAGAGTGCCAGCGGGAGCATTGCAGCTGTACGCCATTTACAAGGACGGGTAGCAGTCGTATTGCACCGTCTTCTGCAGCAGAGCAGAGAGCAGAGTTGCAGCGGAAGTGGTGGTGTATGGATGATGATGGCTTTCAGGCCTTCTGCATGAGTCATGGGATAGCAGAGCAGGAGAGCAGAGTTGTACCGGTAGCAGTGGTGAAAGGGTGACAATAGCTTTCAGGCCTATTGTAAGAGTCATGAGTCTGCAAGTTCTGCAGACCTACTGCACTGTCTGCGTCTGGAAAAAGGGCATGAAATGACTGTCTGTTGTACCTTGCACAGAGGGAGGCGCGACTGATGACATGTGCCCAGAAAAACCCATGAGAATGCTTTTGCCCCATCATGCACTGGGCGCTAAACCCAGAATTCCAATGGACAGCAGAGACTGTAGGAACTGTGAGATTGCTACCCACAGTGCACTGCTCCGAGAGTCGATGTTAGCCTCGATACTGTGGATGCACTCTGCCCACTTAGTGCGTTTAGTAGGGACACACCCAATCAAATGTATAAAATCTCTTCTGAAAAATTGGCTTGTATAAATTCAATATAATTTTGTACTGTAGACGTACTCTCAAACACACACACAGACACACACACACACACAGCGTCTGTCTCTCTCTCTCTCTCTCTCTCTCACACACACACACACACACTCACGCTGTCTCTTTTACATTCCCCTCCCAATACATACTTGTGTTGGTGTTGTTGTTGTTACTTGGTTCTTTCTGCAATGCACAGATATTCTCTGTACTTTTATTCTTTTAAAGTGTGTTATTTTGTTTTTTTGACTGGTCTGTGCATTTCATCATTTTATTTCTCTCTTATGCTTAAATTTAATTATTTGAGTTGTGAGTTCTAAAATGCCTAACCTGTCCTGGCTGGCACAGGTGAGTGTGTTATTCCAATGGTAACTTTTTAATCATATAAATTATATCTAGATTTTTGTTTCTACTGGTGGCACATGTCTGCACATTACCTCAATATTGGTGCACATAACAAAATTCATTCCACACGTAAATAGGGAAAAAAATAAAAGGAACATTGGACTCATTCCCACAAACATGATGTGTGTGTCCATTGGCCTATTAGTGTGTGATCTGGGTGTGATCTGAAAATGAATGTTGCATGCCTACAAATACCTAAATAGTGCGCCACGAGCAGAGCTGGCTGGAAAATAGATTTCCATTGTTGCAAAAACTGCTTATTTCCTTTGGAGTTCAGTCCAATATACCTCAAAGGACAGGCATAACTCAGTAGACTTCTGGAAAAACAAGATTTATTGCAAGCAATAAGGAGTCAGAAGGGGTTATCACCCAAACAACTGGCTCACCTCAATACATGTGTGAAGATATTTTATACCCCTGTGTTGATAAGGGAGGGGGACTTTCAATCCGCTTACACAGGTAGGAACACTTAATGGCTATTACATCCATTGTTGGTATTAATCTATTTCATTTACCTGTCTGGTAAGCAGGAGGTTCAAAACACTTAGGGGTACTCAGACACTATGATGCCTGCACAGCTGTGACAGGGTGAATGCAAGTTAAAAATGCATGTTAAACTAGGGGTCAATAGTACATATACAGGGAGAGAGATTATAAGTCTAAGGTTATTTTAAAATCATACTACAACATTCTAAGTTACATTTTCCTAACAATCATTTTCTTAACACCATCCCACAAAAAAAATTGGAATTTGTTCTACAGTGGGGTGAATCTGAGACTTTTCAAAATGTTTCATGAAAAATGAGACAGATGCACCCCACAATATCTAATACCCGCATAGCGGAGTTCAAGGCCTTGCTCTGCCTGTTCTGGACCTGGGTGTCCTCCCAGGCAAGTGCTGTGACCAGGTGGTTACCCTGGGGCACACATACCTCCTAAAAAGTTCCAATGATTTCCCCCCAGAATCAGCCTTTTCCCATAGAAAATTTTGAGTTTGATGAATCAGAATTTTCTGATGAAAAAAAATTTTTGTTGGTGAAGCCCTGACCATGACCCAAGGAATTCACACTCAGGTCATGGGTTATTCGTAGTAGAGTTTGGAACATGCATTTTATTTTTGAAATTATTTTTTTTTAATCTTGAAACTGATCCTTCCACTATGAAAAAAGGTTCCCAAGAGAAAAATAAAATCAAATGTTATAAACACGTTTTCCCACTTATTTTGAACATATGAATTGTTTAGTTATTTTTAAACCTTTTTTCTATGTTTAGAAATTAGGTGAATTAGATGCCTAATTATACAGTAGTGATGTGCAAACAGATGCGGATTAGCCTGTTACCTTTTAAGTGTTTCCTCTGCAGAGTGAAATACAAGGATCAGTTTGAACTCATTTGCCTATCAAAGCTGTGGGCCAGTATGTCCCAGCTATAAAAATGCAAAGTACTTCACTTGGGAAGGAACAATAAATTAGGAGGGTGATGAAGCACTGGAATGGGTTACCTAGGGAGGTGATGGAATCTCCTTCCTTAGAGATTTTTAAGGTCAGGCTTGACAAAGCCCTGGCTGGGACGATTTAGTAAATATTGACTTGAATTAAAAAATGAATAAAAGAGGGTTGTGCTTTTGTCCATTTTGTGCTCACTTTTATTAGGTATCTAGTGAACTAATTTGCTATCAGCAATGTTAGTGGAAATGATAAAGTGTAAGCAAAGATTACAGAATTCTGGTGGAAAGCAAATTTTGAATGAGTAAATCATAGAATCAGAGACTCAGAGAATATCAGGGTTGGAAGGGACCTCAGGAGGTTCTAGCCCAACCCCCTGCTCAAAGCAGGACCAACCCCAACTAAGTCATCCCAGCCAGGGCTTTGTCAAACCTGACCTTAAAAACCTCTAAGGAAGCAGATTCTACCCCATCCCTAGGTAACCCATTCCAGTGCTTCATCACCCTCCTAGTGAAAAAGTTTTTCCTAATATCCAACCTAAACCTTCTCCACTGCAACTTGAGACCATTACTCCTTGTTCTGTCATCTGCTACCACTGAGAACAGTCTAGATGCATCCTCATTGGAACCCCCTTTCCAGTAGTTGAAAGGCAGCTATCAAATCCCCCCTCATTCTTCTCTTCTCCAGACAAAACAATCCCGGTTCCCTCAGCCTCTCCTCATAAGTCATGTGCTCCAGGCCCCTAATCATTTTTGTTGTCCTCTGCTGAACTCTTTCGAATTTGTCCACATCCTTTTTGTATTGTGTTGCCCAAAACTGTACACAGTACTCCAGATGAGGCCTCACCAGTGTCGAATGGAGGGGAACGATCACGTCCTTCGATCTGCTGGCAATGCCCCTACTTATAAGCCCAAAATGCCATTAGCCTTCTTGGCAACAAGCCACACTATTGGTTCATGTCCAGCTTCTCGTCCACTGTAAACCCTAGGTCTTTTCGTGCAGAAGTGTTGCCTAGCCATTTGGTCCCTAGTCTGTAGCAGTGCATGGGATTCTTCCGTCCTAAGTGCAGGACTCTGCAAATATTCACACCAGAAACCTGATGTCAAATGATCTGACCATCTAGGGCACAATGCAGCAAAGGCCATCCCTCTTATACTTAAATTCCTTAGACTGTAGTGAACCCTACTGCTTTGCAGAATAGGGATGGTTTGCTGAAACTGGGGTCCCATCACGACCGAATTCTTATCCGTCCAAACAATTCTAACCAGGACAGCTCAAATATCAAATGTCAGTTACTTCGACTGAATAGCTCACAGCCAAGAATTGTTTTGTTGCAATTATTTGAAAAATAACTCTGAATAGTGAATATGTTTGTGAAAAGTGAGAAATGCTCACAGATAATTCATCAATAAAAAAAGATACAAATATGTTCCCTTCTGTGCATAATTTGCTCAGCACTACTACAGACATTCAAAACTGAGTATTATCTTCCCAGTGGCAGTTCTACCCCTGCCATGGTTCTGGCTCTTTGTAACCCAGGGGGCCAATCATTCAGGGAGGAATAAGTTTTACCCCATGTAAGAGTGTAGTTTGGAGTGCTAGACCCCTGAGTGCCAGGGAGTCCTAGGAGGGAATCTGCCCCCTTCAGCAGAAAATGACTGTGAAAATGAAAATAAAAACCCATATAATTTCTGGTAATTTTTTTTTAGCAGAAAACATTTGATTTTTTTTGACCAAAATATCAAAATTCTGAAAAACAAATATCTCAGCCAAAAGCTGCTGATGGCTGAATATTTTTGGCCACAAACTTGGAAATCTTTGAGTTTTCAATGAAAAGGTTCAGTTTTCATATTTTCAGCATTCTGGTGAAGAATCAAAAATTTTCTAGGAAAGCAGATCTTTACTGTGAAATGTTTTGTTTTTTCAAAAGCTTCATTTTGTATAAAAAACAGTTTTTATGGACAAATTTTAGTCAGCCCTTCTCCCAGCATTCCCTCAGGAATTTTGCAGTCCTGCATTTCCCCTGTCTATACATGTCGTGTACATTGTGTGCATTACACAATTAAGACTTGGTGCGAAAGAAGAGACCCTAACCTCCCCTCCTTGCTTAGCAGCAAAATAGAGCTCAGCATCTAGACCTGTATTTGCATTTGGGGAGGAATGTATTAGACTGGGGTTTCCAAAGGGACTTAAGAGATTTAGGCACCCAAATCACATTGAATTGGGTGCCACATTTCCATAGGGTCTCCCTCAAAAGCCCAGCTTTCATGACGGCTCTTTCCTTTCTGTGTCTTAAAATAAATATTCCATCTCATACCAATCCTTTCCCAACAAAGTATGTTAAAAGAAAATACTAGAAAGAACCAAATTTAACTGTAGCGGAAACAGTTTAGTCCATTTAATTGGAGTGATTTTAAACAAGGTTGGTCGCTGTATTAGAAGCTCTACCAGGGAGCATTTGCATCCTGGAGAGGTTCTGCAGGGATAAATTCTTCTTAATAGAGACACAATTACCAACAATTCTGCTAACTGGTACAGAAGCCAATAGATGGGAAGATATCACTTGATCACAGTCTTCAAGTATGTACATGAAAAAAAGATTTCTGATAGTGGAGGGCTCCTTAATTTAGGATTAAAAAATCATGAGACCTACAGCCTGGAATCTGAAGATGGACAAATTCAGACTGGAAATAAGGTGCATGTTTGTAACAGTGAGGGCAGTCAACACTTGTACAAATTACCTAGGGATGTGTTGAATTTTCCATCACTAAAATGAGACTGGACGTCTTTCTCAAAGCGATGCTATAGCTCAACCAGAAATTATCAGCTTGATGCAAAAATTGCTGGGAGAGGTGCTTTGGGCTTTCATTCCGATCAGAGTAGATGACCTCAATAGTCCCTTTTAGCCTTGAAATGTAGGAATTTGCAGATGTGTATGTATCCTTACCTGAGTAAGGGTATAGCGGGGTCCCTGCTGAGGGACTAGTTTGTCTTTAAGGATTAGGGAACCCTTCACTCCAGCTTTTGCTGGATAGTTAGTGACACTCTGACCACACCTTGGACTTGGAAAGAAAGAGGTGGGAAATGGTTCAGGGATGCAGCCTCGGGGCTCTCCTTGATGTCATTTCCACTCCTAGAGCCTGCTGGAGAGGGAGGACCCAGGCTCTCATACCAGGCAGCTCTGAGCAGCTCTCCCCACCCCCTGAGATAAGGGGGATAAGGACACTGAAATCCCTGAGGCAAGAGTGTGAGGGAGGTCTGCCCTCCCAACAGGTGCCCTGAAAGCTGTGGGAGCACCCCCTAGATTCTGGGACATTTCCATGGTTGCAGACCCAAAGCTTAACCACCTCCGAGGGCTCCCTCGTCCTGATCTTAATGGGGGAGA
>VOCN01041744.1:0-17039 GCA_007922305.1 Dermatemys mawii
GGCTCTGGGAGGGAGTTAGGGTGCGGGACGGGGTTCTGACCTGGGGCAGTGGGTTCAGGGTGTGGGCTCCAGCCAGGCAGCACTTACCTCAGGCAGCTCCCGGTCGGTAGCGCACTGGGCTTAAGACAGGTTCCCTGCTTGTCCTGACTCCACACTGATCCTGAAAGTGGCCAACATTTCCGGCCTCGAGGCAGAGGCGCATCCCCCAAGCGGCTCTGCACGGTGCATAGACTTCCATAGACCTTCGTTCTCAGCCAATGAGAGCTGTGGTGCCGGCACTGTGGGATGCCGAGCTTCCCTGATCACCCCTGCACCTAGGGGTCGCAGGGACGTGTCGGCCACTTCCGGGGAGCTGCGCAGATCCAGGGCAGGGAGGGAGCCTGCCTTAGCCCTGCTCTGACCGGACTTTTAATGACCGGGTCAGCAGTGCTGACTAGAGCGACCAGGGTCCCTTTTCAACCGGGCGTTCCAGTCAAAAACCAGACACCTGGCAACCCTAGTCTGCCCCGCCCCCCCTCAGGGTGCCTTGTGACTGGGACCCCTCTGCCAGGGCAGGGCACCCGCAGGCCAAGACCGTGCAGAGCAGAGCACAGCCCCCAGTAGCTGTGAGAGCAGCAGGTCCCCATGGAGGGAGGCAGCCCAGGGTATGGACAGGGCCCTGGGTGCAGCTCAGGGACACTGGGCTCCAGCTGGGGCTGGACTCCTGGGTCTTGTCCCAGCCCTTGTCCCAGCCCCCGCCTTTCCCCTCCCCTGCGTGGGTCCAGGGCTCTTACCCAGGGGGTTCCCAGAGGCTCCGTCCCGCCGCATCCTCCAGCACAGCAGGACCCCGCAGATCAGCACCACGATGGCACCCAGGCCAAGGAGCACAGAGCAGAGAAGCCCAGGGCCTGGGGAGAGAGCCAGGCAGTGAGCTGTACCCCCTCTCTGCCCCACAGCCCCTGAGACCTCCCCACCCACAGACCCCTGCCAAGGCTGACTCCATCCCCTCCCCCGTAGCCCCCCTGGGCCCGACTCTGTCCCCCACACGCAGTATGGTGACCATACATCCCGTTTTGGCCAGGACAGTCCCTTTCTTAAGCCCTGTCCCAGCCACCTCGACTGTTTTGGCAAATGAGGGTATTTGTCAAAAAGCGGGGTGCAGAACATTGGGGGGCAGGCAGCGATGCCAGCCCCACGCAGGAGGAGAGGCAGGGGTCAGGTGAGGGGCAGGCAGGACTCGGGCGAGTGGCTCGGACCAGCCCCGCACGGGGGCGTGGAGGAGGGCTTGGGCTAGCCCCATGTGATGTTCCGTTTTCCTTTTGGGAACTATGATCACCCTACACCCCGTGCCAGAGGCAGATTAAGGTTTCCTGGGGCCCTGGGCCGGAGCAAGTGGGGGCCCCTTCCTACCTCTTCCGCCTGCAGCTCCGCCCACGGCCCCAGCCTGTTCTGCCTCTTCCCCTGCAGTCCTGCCCCTGTTCTACCCACAGTCCTGACCCATTCCACCCCCACACTGCAGCCCCATAATTCATTTCCTCCTCTCTGCAGCCCTCACGCCAGGGAAGCTCTGTCCCCACTGTGACAAAGTTCCAAGTCTGTATTTGTGGGTCCTGCGCTTCCTGGCAGATTTAGGGGCCTCAGAAACTCATCTAGGCCCCAGAGTGACCTCCCTTTCTCAGTAACTAATTAGGGGAGGCAGAAAGCGGGGAGCCTGGGCCCTCCCTCTACTCCGGACTCCAGCCCAGGGACCCTAATAGTATCAGCTAAGATGGCTGACCTTTTATCCACAAAACACAATACAATTCCCTGGGCTACTTCCCCACAGCAGTCCCTGCTTCTTCAAACTCCACTTCACCCTTACCTCAGGGCCTCCTTCCTTCAGTATGATATGTTGTCCAACACTCAGTCTCACCAACAGCATAACTTCCTTCCACAGCTCCTGACACCCACAGCCCACCTGACTAACTGGGAGGGTTTTTAACTGGTTTCAGCCAGCCCCTGATTGGCTTCAGGTGTCCCAATCAGGCTAGCTGTTTCTACTCCTTTCTAGAAGGTTCCTGATTGGCCTGGAGTAGCCTTTGTTTGGCTATCCAGGGAACAGGGACCTGCACATCCTGAGGCTGATATACCTGCCTTCCAGCACTCTCTTATACCCTTCTGGTCTGACTCCATCACACCACCAACCACCACAGTCCCAGGGCTGCAGTGGGGATCGAGCACTCTTCCACTCCCAGGGCCAACTTTCTACTCACACGAAACCAAACACCCTTGCCCCGTCCCCTGCCCCGCTCCTCCTCTGAGGCCCTGTCCATGACCCTCCCCCACTCACTCCGTTCCCCCACAACCCATCACTCACTCTCCCCACCCTCACTCACTCGTTCATTTTCACCAGGCTGGGTCAGGGCGCTGGAGTGTGGGGGGGTCCAGACTCTGGCCAGAGATGAGGAATTTGGGGTGCAGGTGGGGGCTCTGGGCTGGGGTGAGGGGTTGGAGTGCAGGGGTGGGGTGCAGGATCTAGGGTGGGGGGGCATGAGGGGTTTGGGGTGCAGGAGGGGGCTCTGGGCTGGGGCAGGGGGTTGGGGTGCGGGGAGTGTGAGGGCTCTGACTGGGGGTGTGGGCTCTGGTGTGGGGTTGGGGATGAGGGGTTTGGGGTGTAGAACAGTGCTCCAGGCTGAGATTGAGGGATTCCGAGTGCAGGAGGGGGGTCAGAGCTGGGGCTGGGGGTTGGGGCCTGGGTGGGAGTCAGGGGTGCAGGGTCCAGACGGCACTAACCTCAAGCAGCTTCCAGAAGCAGCAGCATGCCCCTCTCCAGCTCTTATGCGGAGGTGTGGCCAGGAGGCTCTGCATGCTGCCCGGTACACAGGCACCGCCCCCACAGCTCCCATTGCCCATGGTTCCTGACCAATGGGAGCTGCGGAGGCGGGTAGTGTCTGAAGTACCCTGGCTGCACTATGCGTAGGAGCCAGAGGAGGGACATGCCTGCTGTTTCCCAGGAGCCACCAACTGGACAGTCAATGGCCCGGTCAGCGGCGCTGACCGCAGACACCAGGATCCTTTTTCGACCAGGTGTTCCAGTCAAAAACTGGACATCTGGTCACCCAAGCTGGGGCTTCCCCCATCCCACCCACCCGATGCTTCTGCCGGGGACTGAGCTCAGGGCACAGGGACTTCCCCTGCCCCTCCCACCTGGTGCTTTGGCTAGGGCTCTGGGCTTCTGTTTCTCCCATGGCAGATTTCTGCTGGGGCACCCATTTTTCCAGGGCCCCCAATTGGCTGTGGCCCCTGGGCACGGGCCCCAGAACGCCCATTGAATAATCCACCACTGCCCATGGCTGACTCCCTCCCCTGCCCCACAACCCCTATGGGGCCATCTCTGACCCCCACTCCACAGCCCCACCCTGAGGCCACCTCCCTGCCCCATCCCACAGCCTCACCCAGAGCTGACTCCATCCCCCTCAGCACTTTGGCCAGCAACCCCGTCCCTCTGCCTCAGGCCCCGAGGAGGAGAGCGGCATGTGGAGATGTGCAGGGCCCTGTGCTGGGGGTGGCTCACGGGTCCCAGCTCAGACTCCAGCCTGAACACAGGTCATGCACGTGGTGCTGGGGGAGCTCTGACTACTGCCCCCAGGACCATTCCCAGGCCAAGAAGTGCGGGGGATGGTTTAGAGAGAGGGTTGGGGGCACCAGCTCCCAGAGGCCTCTCCCCAGCTTCTCTGATGTGCCCTGCCTCTCAGACTCCTCCCCCAGGCCCCACAGGCTCTCTGCCCCCCAGATCTGTGCTCTGGGTTTGCCTGCAGGGGTAGCAGCCTCCAGCACCGGAGCCAGGGATGGCAAGAGAGGGAGCCCTGTGGCGAGGAGGCTGCTCAGAGACCCACGTGTGGTGCCCCAGGCTGAGCAGGGCTGTTGGAACCCCTGGGACAGCCAGTACTTCGGTGTGGAGGGCAGGAGCCCTGGCGCTGACCCCTGGAGACCAGCCTCCCCCTGGCATGGCCAGGATGTTGCTCCCGCCCGTCCCGTGTCTGCAGGAACCTGGGCATGGCTACGGCGCCGGGCACTCACCGGTCTGCCCAGAACACACCACGCTGGCTTCGGAGCCACGGCCACACAGCCTGGGACCCAGCCGGCTCAGCTGGCACTCAGTGATGAGAGACTCCTGCCCCGAGCAGCTCACGCCCTCCAGCCAGACGTCGCCGGCCCCGTGACCGAACTGAGCAACGCCCGGGGCTGACAGTGCCGTGCCGCAGCCCAGCTGCTTGCACACCACCCCCGCCTCCAGCAGGCCCCAGCCGGCATCACACACGGCACCCCAGGTGTCGTTAATCAGCACCTCCACTCGCCCGGAGCAGGGAGTTGGGCCACTCGTCAGCCGCAGCCTCAGCTGGCCCTGATCTGAAACACAAAGCACAGGGCATGAGAGGCTGTTCCCTGCCACCAGGCACCCAGACACACAGCACCGCACGTGGGGGAAAGCGGGGTTCTGCACAGAAGAGAGGAGCCATTTCTATAACACCCCACCAGTGTGTGTGCACGTGCACTCACAAAAACACACACTGCATCCCTCACACACGCAATGACACACAATCCCATGCACACCCCCCAAAAAGTCCATATGCAGACCCACACAGTGCTTCAAACACACAAACTGCCACATACACACACTGTCACACATATGCAAATATTCATAGACTGTCCCGTGCACACCCCTTCTCACACACATCTGCACAAACAGGTTGTGATACAGCATGGCCAGAGGGCAGCAGGAGAGTGTTAGAGGAAAGCCTTATTCCCTGTAGAGGGAAGCAAGTTTACTAGAAGTTGGTTGGAGCACCTGGAGCCAATTAAGGCACCTGAAGCCAATTTGAGTAACTGAAGCCAGGCGCATGATAAAAAAAACCCTGCTTCAGTCAGTCAGTTGAAAGGAGTTGGAGCAGTTTGAAAGGAGTGGGAGCAGAGAGCAGTTTGGAGGAAAGCAGAGGAGAGTTTGAAGAAGCGCTGCGGTGAGCTAAGAAGACCAGACCATAGGTAAAGGGACACCTCGCTTGTGCAGAGAGAGGGCAGAAAGCCCCATAAGCTGAAGGGTAGGAGAGGGAAGTAGCCCAGGGGAAGGAATAGCTAGTTCAAGTAGTTTACTGCTATCCTCTGGGCCCCTGGGCTGGGACCTGGAGTAGAAGGCGGGTCCGGGTCTCTCCCTCTCCATTCTCCTACTCTAGGATACTAGTGGAGCACTAGTGGAGCCACTGTTAAGGGGCAAAAAATGGTGCCCTGAACCCCTGAACCCCTCACAAGAAGAGAAAGTGTGGGACCCATCATAATAGTGCAGGCAAATTTGCCACAAGGTACAGAGACAATCACACACAAACCCCAAAACAGGCACACACACCAACACACCGAGGCTGACTCCCAGGGGTTAGCACCCTCTGCAGAGCCCGCACCCCACTTCCAGCAGCACCAGCTCCCACCACCCTGTTTGTTACCTGAGCACACAACACTGGCTTTTTCTCCAGGGTTACAGCCATGCTCTCCCCAAGGCTTAGCCCTGCATCCAGTGAGGGCAGCTTCCGCCCCTGTGCACTGAACCTCATCCAGCCAGACACGGTCAGGTCCTTGTCCAAAGTGAGCCCCACGTGGTGCTGATAATGCTGTCCCACAGCCCAGCTGCCTGCACACGACTGCAGCCTCGGACAAGCCCCAGTTGTCGTCACACACGGTTCCCCACAGCTGGTTGTGAAGCACCTCGACTCTCCCAGCACAGCGATTGGGGCCATTCACCAGTCGGAGCGGAGCCACTTCTGAGATTCCTGAGCCTGCAAACACCCAATGGAATAAACACTTAGGGAGGTTCCTGGACATCTGATCACTAGTGACACAGGGGACGTAGTGCCTTGAGACACGGGACTGGCTGGAGAAGCAGACTCTGGAAACTGAGAGCAAGGAAACTGCCGACTGTTGCTTGTTTCTACTGTGTTCAGGGAAACAGGACTTTGTAAATAAACCAGATTGTGTCAAAGAAACACTTGACATGTGTAATCAATTTCTCCTCTTCCCAAAACACCCGTCAAGACCCCACTATGGCTAATGCAACAAACGGGTACACTCCTCATTTAGGAAGAGCAGAGTGGGCCCACAGCAGTGGAGGGTGACACCCTGACTTGTTTTACAGTTCGTGAGCACTCAGCAGTGCTGGACATGGAAAGTGTAGGGAACACTGTTCCCACCGAGACATGGCAAGAGGGCAGGGTTGCCAACTTTCTAACTGCACAAGACCGAACTGCCCTGAAACAATTCCTAGAGCAGATGGTTTAGGAAAATTGCCAGTGATGGAGAATCCACCACGACCCTTGGAAAATTGTTCCAATGCTCAATTACTCTCACTGTTACAAACGTACGCCTTATTTCCAGTCTGAATTTGTACAGCTTCATCTTCCAACCATTGGATCGTACTATACCCTTCTTGGCTGGACAGTTTGTTCCCTACATAGGTACTTATAGACTGTGATCAAGTCACCTGTGACGGGGTGAGGTGAGTACATACCATCTTCCAAGCCACCCTCTCTCTCAGCGCAGTGAGGCCAAATGGCTAGAGTTGATATAATTGCCTCTGCCTCCAGGACTGTATGGCCTAGTGGTCAGAGTCAATTGGGCTGCCCATGTCCTCAGGAGAAGAGAACCTAAGGTAAGGGTTGATACAGATGCCCTCTTCCTCAGGCTGGTGTGGCCCAATGGTCAGAATCAGCAGAGTTGCCCTGATCCACAGGGGGTAAGACTTGCAGCCAGAGCCAATGGGCTGCCATGTGAGAGGAAGGGGTGGCTGGAGTAGGGGGACTCAGGTCAACCATATTCCACTGGGTCCCAGCCCAGGGCCCTACCAGTGATGGAGCTCCCCACCACTGAATCAGCAGGGCTCCATCCGAAACACACCAACTTCCCACAGAACTATAGCTAGTCCCCGCGGGCCACTTCCTACTAGGCTTTCCAGTGACTTAGTGTTCAGCAGCAAGACCTGGCCAGGCCCTCTGAACCTGTACAGGTCAGAGATACAGTGGAGTCTCAGGGCAGGTCGACACTACAAACTTGCATCAGTGCAGCTGCATCATTGTAGCTGCGCTGCTGTAGCACTTCTGATGAAAACGCTCTAAGCCAGGGGATTTCAACCTTTTTTCATTTGCAGACCTTGAAATATTTTGATTGGAGGTGGGACTTCTTTAGAAATCTCAGACTCAGTCGGTGGACCCCCAAAAGTTCGTGGACCACAGGCTGAAAACCACGGTTCTATGGTAACTACAGTCTTTTGTTGAGCCCTTAGGCTTAGTTTGCAAACACCAGGGGCCCGTAGACCACAGATTGAAAACCACTGCTCTAAGCCAATGGGAGAGCTCTCTGGTCAGCTTACTAACTCCATCTCCGTGACAGGTAGTAGCTATGTCCACGGGAGATGCTCTCGTGCCAACACGGCACTTTCTACATGGGGAGTTGAGGTCGGTATAACTATGTCTCTCAGGGATGCGGATTTTTCACAGCCCTGAGCAATGTAGTTATCCCGAAGTAACTGTGTAGCGTAACCCTGGCCTTATCATTCCAGCAGATGGAGGAAAAGATGAGCCAGAAGGAGCGTGCCAGACACGAGATGCCAGGAGAGAGGAGAATGGAATGGCCGGGCAGGAAGAACAGAAGGTGCAGCAGTGGCTATATGGCTAGAAAAGAATCCCAAACTTACTCCTTTTGGAGGGGACTTTACGTGGTCATTAGAAGCCAAACAACTTATCCTTGCTGATACCTAAAGCAAGAGCATATAGCTTGCCTCAGCACACGGCCATCTTCTACAGACAGCCTGTCCACAACAGATAGGCCTCACCGAGAGGGCATGAACCCTGCACTCACTGATCATCTAGGTCCAGATACAATTGATGTCTCCATGAGCGAATATAGGACTCGAGCAGGCAGAGTGACAAGGAAACCTTGTTGATGGCAGAATACCTGGGTTCCTACGAGTTACTGTTTTAAATTCTAATTTAACTGGCGAGGGGAGGGGAAAGCTCCAGTGATCAGTGCAGACAGCACCAATATCAACAGATGGGGCTGATGCTGAATCTTTATCTTAGTCTTAAACTGCAGAGAAGGAGCAAAGAAGGCCAGACAGCCAGAGAACCACTGATCATGTGACCTGAAAATGCTAAGAGTTTTGGGGTCAGAGTGAGCTGAAAGAGACTTTGAATTGGAGGGATGAAACTCTCTCCTTTTGTTTGAGTTCTGCTATGTTCAGCAAGGCGGGACTTTGTACATGCTTTGTAAATAACCAGGACTGTGTTGCAGAAATCCAGCAAAGTTAATAACTATCTCCCTCCTCTTACTTGATATTCCTCCACTTATACATCACAGGATCATGTTTGCCCACTTAGCCGCAGAATCTTCAATCTCTCCTTCTATCAGAAACAATCCACTTGACCCTGAAAATTAGCTAACTGCTCAGATCCAAAAGGAGTATTTGTAATGTATCAGGAACAAACTGCAATCCTAGGAATGGCCTAGATCTGATGCATGGTAGGGATGGTAAGATTGTCAATAATGATGTAGAAAAGGCAGACATGAGAGATCCATATTTCTGTTTTGTCTTTGGCAAGAAGCAGGATTACAGGTTCAGTTGATAAATAGAACTGTATTTATGTACTATATATAAACTTGATCTGAATGAGGCAAAGGACACTAGTCCAACATACTCTGCGGTGGGTATTTGCTCATGGTCAGATGCTTTCGAATGGTGGTTGTGATGCTGTCACAAATTAAGACAGGTTCCTTTTGCCTTTTTATTAGATAATTTCTTTGCTCTACGCAATCAGTTGACAAGTTGGCAAGTATTGCCTTTGCGAGGTACCCGGGGTGGTGTTTAATTTTCCCAGATCAGTGAGTGGAGGCTCAGGCCGGTTCTGTTTTGCTTTCTTTTGTTTCCTAGTAGGCCAAGATTTGTAAAATGCATTATTTGCCAGGGTTATTATCTCACACTGTTGCTATATTGAGAGGTCATTATGTTGGGGAGTTTCTGTACTAAACACTTTTATTATTATAATTATTTTTTACATAAGAATGGCCATATTGCGTCAGATCAATGGTCCATATAGCCCACTATCCTGTCTTCCGACAGCGGTCAAGGCCAGGTGCTTCAGCGAGAATGAACAGAACAGGTAACTATCAAAAGATCCATCCCCTGTTACTCCTTCCCAGCTTCTGGCAAACAAGCTAAGAACACTCAGAGTATGGTGTTGCATCCCTCCCCATCCTGGCTAATGGCCAATGATGGACATATTCTCCAGGAATTTATCTAGTTTTTTTTAAAATCCTGTTATAGTTTTGGTCTTCACAGCATCCCCTGGCAAAAAGTTCCATGGGTTGACTTTATGTTGTATGAAGAATTACTTCCTTTTAAAAAAACAAAACCTGTTGCCTATTAATTTCATTGGGTGACTGCTAGTTCTTGTGTTATGTGAAGGATTAAATAACACTTCCTTATTCACTTTCTTCACACCAGTCAAGATTTTATAGACCTTTATCATATCCCCCCTTAGTCGTCTCTTTCCTAAACTGAACATTCCCAGTCATTTTAATCTCTCCTCCTGTTTCATACCCCTAATAATTTTAGTTGCCCATCTCTATACCTTTTCCAATTTCAATATATCTTTTTTGGAATGGAGTGACCAGATCTGCGCACACAGTATTCAAGGTGTTCACATACCATGGATTTATATAGAGGCAATAAGATATTTTCTGTCTTATTACCTAGCCTTTTCTTAACGATTCCCAACATTCTGGTGTTTTTTTTTGACTGCCGCTGCACATTGAGTGGATATTTTCAGAGAAGTATCCACAATGACTCCAACATCTCTTTCCTGAGTGTTAACAGCTAATTTAGACCCCATGATTTGGTATGTATAGATGTGATTATGTTTTCCAATGTGCATTACTTTGCATTTATCAACATTGAATTTAATCTGCCATTTTGTTGCCCAGTCACCCAGTTTTGTGAGATTCCTTTGTAGCTCTTCGCAGTCTGCTTTGGACTTAACTATCTTGAATAGTTTTGTAACATCTGCAAATTTTGCCACCTTACTGTTCACCCATTTTTCCAGATCATTTATGAATATGTTGAACAGTAATGACCCCTCAGGGATATCACTATTTATCTCTCTCCATTCTGAAAACTGATAATTTATTCCTACCCTTTGTTTCCCATCTTTTAACTAGTTACTGATCCATGAGAGGACTTCCCTCTTATCCCATGATGGCTCACTTTTCAAAAGTCAATTTAAATTAAATAAATTTTTTTAAAAATTACATTTGTTTTAGAAATCTGGGCCTGTTATGTGTTTTGTTGTAATTTGCATTATCCTTATGTTAAATTTGCATTATCCTAACAAAACATTTAATTTATTCATATCTCTTTTATATGTTGCAGGTCAAAGTGAAAAGGAAAAGACAAAAAACAATGCAACAATTTTTCCACTCAAAGGCCTCAGAAACCAACCAAAGTGAAGAACACATCAAGAACCAAGAATATATCAACATGTCATCTGAAGATTGAAATGGTGTATCTATATCCAGCCAGCCCGAAGCACAAATACAGCTACCTACTGAAGAAACAGTGTCTCCAAAACCTAAGGGCAGTTCCCGATGTTTGTCAATCAAAGTGCTCCCATTTACTGAAGTCACAAAAGATGGCTACTGGTACTGGTGGACCTCTTGCAAAAAAGCTTACGAAGAAGGAAAGCTTTCCAATGCTATAATTGGTAAAAGTGGAGGAGCTTGGTTTGTCAGAACAATCAGGAAGCCAATGCTGACAAACTACGTGAAAAGGCTGAAAAACGCCATGCCTCTGTAGTGCATCAACATGCAGAAAGCCTTATAAGTCTACTTTCAAAGTCAATTTTAGAAGTACTTAATGAGGCTGTTAAGAAGGCTGGAGACATAACACAGTTCATGTGAACAAACATGCCTGTGGCATCATACTTTCCATTTAAGCAAGAGAGACCACACACTACAAACTGACAAAGAGTCCTGTGGCACCTTAAAGACTAACTAAAATTTTTTTAGAGCATAAGCTTTCGTGGGCTAATACCCACTTCGTCGGATGCATGCAGTGGAAGTATCCAGGGGCAGGTATAAATAAGTAGGCAAGAACCAGGTGGGAGATAACAAGGTTAGTCCAATCAGGCTGAACCAGCTTGTTATCTCTAATCAGGGAGGGTGAGGTGTTCCTCTAGCAGTTGAACTGGAGGTGTGAATAGCGAGAGAAGAGAAGCTGCTTTTGTAGTTAGCTAGCCATTCAAAATCTCTATTCAGTCCCAAATTGATTGTGTCAAATTTGCAAATGAATTGCAGCTCTGCAGTCTCTCTTTGCAGTCTGGACTTGAAGTTTTTTTGCTGCAAAATGCTGACCTTTAAATCTTCTATGGTGTGTCCGGTGAGGTTGAAGTGCTCTCCTACAGGTTTTTGAATATTGCCATTCCTGATATCTGATTTGTGTCCATTTATCCTTTTTTGTAGGGACTGTCCAGTTTGGCCGATGTACATAGCAGAGAGACATTTCTGGCACATAATGGCATATATTACATTGGTAGATGTGCAGGTGAATGAACCAGTGATGGTGTGGCTGATCTGGTTTGGTCCTGTGATGGTGTTGCTGGTGTAGATGTGTGGGCAGAGTTGGCATCGAGGTTTATTGCATGGATTGGTTCCTGAGTTAGAGTTATTATGGCGCGGTGTGCTGTTGCTGGTGAGAATATGCTTGAGGTTGGCAGGTTGTCTGTAGGCCAGCACTGGCCTGCCTCCCAAGGCCTGTGAAAGTGAGGGATTGTTGTCCAGGATGGGTTGTAGATCACTGATGATGCGTTGGAGAGGCTTTAACTGAGGACTGTAGGTGATTGTCACTTCTGCAATTCCAGACTAACACGGCTACCCCTCTGATTCTACACTACAAACTGGAGGCCAATGTTAAGTGCATTGTCACTTGTTCATATTGAAATTGAACACTGGTTCTGAACAAGACCAGAAAATGTTCACTATATTTCTGCAAGAAACTCAACTGACTGGCTAGAAGCATGTGGTGCAACACTGAAAACTCAACAGTTGAGAAACTGAAGAACTCTCTCACCACATTCAAAAAATTTGCATACATGGCTGATGAATGCACCGATGCAAATGGGCATCAAGTATTAAGTCATTGTATACAATATCTTGATGTCAGTGGTAGACCAGTAGATGCAGTTCTAGATGTTCAAGTTATAGAAGACACATCGGCTGCATCTGTGACAACCCACATCTTAGAAGAGTTAAATGCTTGTCAATTGGACCTCAAACAGATAGCTGCTTGTGCATTTGATGGAGCTGCAAACTTCTCTGGAAGACATGGTGGAGCACAAGCTTTGCGCAGAGAAAAGTGTAACCCTAATCTCTCCTATACACACTGCAGAGGCCATCTACTCCAACTAGCGCTAGTACAAGCTGCAGACTCTTCAAAAAACATTAAAAACCTATAAATTTAATGTCTTCATTATATTCTTTTTTCAGCAAGAGTCCAAAAGACTGAATATCTTGGAAAATATAGAAGATACACTGGGACTGAAGTTCAAATTAGTCCAACCTGGGAAAATCCGCTGGCTTTCTCATGAGCGATCCTTTGCCGTTGTCTTAAAATTACTCCAGCCATTGTTACTGGCTTTGGAAAGTAGCTACCAAGATGGGATGGATCTAAGTAGTGAGGCTGGTGGATTAATTTTGCTACTACATTCAGAATAGACTATTGCCATTCTCATAGGCGCCGACTTCTGCTGGTGCCAGTGGGTACTCGAACCCCCTCTGCCCCTGGCCCTGCCCCGACTCCACCCCTGCCTAGTCCCCTCCTTCCTCTTCTCCAAAGTTCCCACCCCAACTCCACCCCCTCCCTGTCTCTATTCCAACCCCTTCCCCAAAACAGCTGTTTGCAGCGGCAAGCGCTGGGAGGTAGGCGGAGAAGTGGGGACATGGCGCGCCCAGGGGAGGAAGTACAAGGGGAGGGGAGGTGACGTGAGGTGGGGCAGGGGTGGGCTGGGAGGAGAACTTGGCTACCAGTGGGAGCAGAGCACCCACCAATTTTTCCCCATGGGTGCTCCAGCCCCTGAGCACCCATGGAGTTGGCACCAATGGCCAGTCTCTCTCTTGTAAGTCTACTGTTGAAATCACTTGGGTCATTAAACAATGCCATCCAGGCATCTGCTACAACAGTAGTAGTTTTGTCCAGCAATAGAAGCTATATTTGGATCAGAGAGCGATCCATTGAAAAAGTACTGGAAGAAGCAAAGACTTCAGTCCAAAAGTTGACTAATGAAGACATTTATATTGAATCCTTAAGTGAAGAGGACAAGAAGTGTTTGTTAAGACAACTGAAAAAGTACACAGACTTGATTCTTAAAAATCTACAACAGCGACTTCTAGATTCTACTCAACCTCTACGTAGCTTTTACAGATCCCTGTCCTATAAAACACTGACAGTTGAGTAGAGTGAGGCACTACCAGCAATGGGGCTGCCATATGCTCAGGACAGAGTAGAGAATTTGAACACAAGTGACCAATGAATGAAGATTTGACTTCAACTTCTTTTTTATCATCACTAGTTGCTCAATTTGATCTTTGTGCTATGTTTCCTGGGACAAAATAAATAGGAATTCATCTCTTGCTACTCCCAGTCACTACAGCTACAGTTGAGCGATTTTTTTTCATCATTTAATATAATTTTGTGTTCTGAGAGACTTCTGCCTGATAATGTGAATGAACTAATGAGCATATCCATTGAAGGAATGGAAGTACTGGACACACAAGAAGCCACCAAAGATGAATGTACTGCATTCAAGAAGTTCATTAACAGAGTTGTGCAAAATTATAACAAGAAAGCAAGATGGATGTAGATGTAGTGATTCATAGAAGGCTTGAGTAGCCAACTTTAATTTGTGTGATGATTTTAAAACATGAGATAAATCTAATAAAATAGTCGTGAAACCATATAGCCCACCTTCGCCCTCATCGGCCCTGCCTCTGCCGCTCCTCTGTAATTTCAAACACCCCCCTAATTGTGATTCCTGGGGAAAATACTGCCCTGGGGAACATAGCAGCTTGCACTGAGAGTTCTGAACAGATTCTACAACTGCTTGTTAGGGATTTCCTCCCCACCACTGACATGCAGCCACCTCTGGAGTGGGACAGGGCAGCTTAGAGACCAGGCACAGAAACTCATGTGTGTAGGAGAGGATGTGAGGAAGAACCCTGTCTCCAGTCACAGCAGTGGAGGATATAACAGGTTCAAGGTTAATTAGATTAGATGGAAATCACCCGGAGTGATGTGGGGAGGAACCCCACACTTTGTAAAGGGATCTCAGGTTTCTACTGCTCCAGAGCAGTTGCAGGATCCATTCGACCCCAAATCCCACAAATGGGATGTACGGTTACCCAATGCCCCATAGCGCTGTTGTGGGGCAGGGGGATCAGAGTGATCGGCGACGGGGAGGGTCTCTCTCTGAGGCGCACATACTGCTCCCTGTAGCACAGGCCTTAAGTGCTGTGCTGGGGCACTGGGCACAGCATTGACTGAGGGCAGGGTGCCCCCTTTTAAGCCCCCACCCCGCGCTCTTCAGCACAGGCATGTAGAACTGTGTGGGGAAAATGAGATCAGTACTGAGACCATGGGAAGAACGACACTTACTGTGACCCCAAACCAGGTTCCTGCAGTACAGGCCCTTAGCACCATGCTGGGGCACAGGGGTCAGCACTGACTCAGACAGGAGAGCTGGGTCTGTGCTGAAAACTTCCCAACCTGAACCCTACAGCACCCACAACAACATCATGGAGGGTTACCTGAGCACACAACACCGGCATCTTCTCCGTGGTTACAGTTATTGTCTCCCCAAAGCCGAGCGCTGCAATCAGAGAGGGCAGCTTCTGTTCCTGTGCAGTTGACGTCATCCAGCCAGATACGGTCAGATCCTCGCCCAAACCGAGCCTCTTCTGGGGCTGATAACGCCGTCCCACAGTCCAGCTGCCTGCACACGACTCCAGCATCAGTTATGTCCCAGTTGTCATCACACACAGTTCCCCACAGCTGGTTGTGAAGCACCTCGACTCTCCCAGCGCAGCGACTCGGGCCGTTCACCAGTCGGATCTGCGCCTCACCTGAGATGACAGACTCTGCAAACACCCCAAGGAACAAACACTTAGGGAGGTTCCCGTGCATCGGTTTCTAGTAGCACCTCCCATCCATAAGTCTGTCTGGGGTCTTCTCACAGCCACTGCCTGTCAAGGGCTCCCCACCACTGACCACTTGGGCAATGTTGAAGTTTGTCCACCCACCTCCCACCACTTATCACCTACTGCTCCCACTAGAGCAATTAAAAAGATCACACCCTGCACTGCTGGCAGGAACCTCCTGGGGAGCAAATTTACACCCTCACTCCTGGCGCTGGTATTTGCTCCAGTGGGATACTGGACCATGCTGCGGGACAGACACTGGCATAAGCATCTTGGGGATTGGGAGTCACCCGTGTCATTAGTAGTTGCCTTAGCCTGACATCAGCATCAAATTTCCATGTGTTGGCTCCATAGCTCCCTGAAAACGTCACCCAGAGTCCATCCCCCGTAGAACTGCCTAGAACGCAGTGACGGCCGGCAGGAACCTGCTGTGCACCAGGCTGACAATGGTTCTGACCAGCGCAGAGACAACGCACACTTCCTACAAGCGGATCGGCCCCTCCTGAAGCAAACACCTGCCCCTGCGGTTCCCCTAACTTGCCATGACTGACTTGGCAACCTCGTTTTGTGGCAGCCATTGCTGCACGCCTGTCTAGTGCTGCCAGCCCAGAACCAGTCTCGGATGAATGACGGTAGAGCTAGGCTGAGAGCTGTGTCCTCCCAGAGGGGCAGCAACTCTGGGATAGAGCAAATGACATGCTGTTGAATATCAGAAGCCCTAACTTGTATCTGCCTACTTGCAACCTGGGATGCAGATCCTGGACTAGGCTTAACGGTTCCCTTGACTAGACTGGTCAGAGGAATTGCTACAATGCAGAGATTTCACTTAGCCCGATCTTCTCTATGTGCTTGTGGGGCAGCAATACAGACAGTTACATATGGTTTGGTGGAGCAGAACCCCGGTAGAAGACCGGACCTTGAGGATGCACAGTCAGATGGCTGAACAAGCTAGAGGTAAGCAAGGTCGGAATGAGCTCTCCCCTGACAGCAAGTGATGAGCTGGGGAGGGGAAAAGGCTTCAGGACCAGGCTGTATTTACATGAACACACCGACTCTGCCTAGATATCCAGCAGCCAGAGCTGTGTTGGCTGGTGCTGGGTTACAAATCACTGTAGTACCACTTATCCACGGATGCTTTTTTATCTCCCACACCCCAATCTGTATCGATGCTGGTTATGTGATATGTATGTACCTCGTGGACATTTTACCCAATATTTGCAATCCCTCATAACCCAGGCCCGACCCCAGATGTATAGAACTTTCCTTCTTAACTTGCGTAAATTTGATTTTAAACATTAACTTGGATACAGGGATAGTGAAATGTTGTTATCCCGACTGTCTGAGTAAAGGGCAGAAGAAGTGGACTTAGTCTGCCCTGAGTGAGGGGGTCACCCACAACGGAACTGAACTCACCAACCAGGGGGCTCCAGACCCCTGGAGATGGGTGTTCTGGCTGAGGGCTCTGGTAACAGGTCTAGACATGGTTTAATCTGCCGCTAAACACTCTTCAAAGATAGAGCTAATTAAGGCTCAATTAGGAGATGTTTTGGTGTAAGTGATCACTAGAGCTGAAATCACCTGCTGTGAGAGTGTTTCTACCCAGCCTGCTTCAGCACTGAGGTTTCCCCCACTAAAAGCTGACAGTCACTGAGAGCTGGGGGGAGACTCAGAGGCTGGGGGCAGCAGAAGGGGAGGGTGAGCAGAGTGGGGAGTGGCTGGCAGGGCAGCTGTCACCAGACCAAGCACCCGGATAGCAGATCAGCCAGGCGCTCTCCTCCCCGCCCCCATGGTGAGAGCTG
>VOCN01041748.1:0-11396 GCA_007922305.1 Dermatemys mawii
GTGCTAGTGTGGATGCTCGGTGCTGGGTACAACACATGAAGAAGAAGCAGAGTAGTGCAGCGGAAGTGTGCTGGGCCCATAACCCAGGGATCGAAACCCTCCTCTGCTGGGCCTGTGTTTGTTTCTTTTCGCTCTGGGCCTTCAAGCGAGGCAGTGACAAGCAGAGCATCAAGAGCTTGGGCCATGAGGCGGCTGAGGTGGTGGCCTGCCAGGGAGCTCCCATGCACCTCTGGCTGCCTGAACTGAAGGCATGAGACAGGCCTGTGCGTGTTGAGGTTGATGGCAACATGTTTTTGGCTTTCTCTGCCCCCTCTCCACCTATCCTGCAAGTGGCAGGAAACCTGAGAAAATGAAGGTCGTCTGAGGAGATGGCAGGGAGGTTTCCATCAGAATTCACTGTATTAAGGATGGTAACATCCAGTGGGGTGAGAAAATTGCTTGACCTAACTACTGCCTTGTGCAATAAGGTGTAAAGTTTAGATTGTGCATTTATATTTTATTTTCTATGGTAACTTACTCTGATCTTGTATGCCTGCCACTTATAATCTTTAAAAATCCATCTTTCTGTAGTTCATCAATGTATTTTATGCTGTACTTAAAATAGTGTACTTTGCTTGAAGTCCTTGGGAAATCTCAGCTCCAGTACAAGGCTGAAGCATCTATTATTCCCAATGAGGCAGGGGTGAACTGGGTAATAAACTCACACTGGTGAGGCTTCTCACAAGGGAAAGATGGTATAGTCTACAGGTGCAAGACTGGAGAGCTGGAGCGAACTGGCTGGAGGCTCTCTATCATTAGTTTTATGAGTGGCTAGGCGAAGCATTCATGTAACTCAGTTGGGTGTGTCCCTACCTGTAGATCTCTGTGTAAGTGCAATATCTGACAGAGATTCACAGCTTGTCACAGCATCACAATGTGAGAAGGAGCCCAGGTGATGGGACACAGAACTCAGCGGTCCCACAGTTCAGGTTGCAGCCCATAGATCCCATCACAGACTTTCAACAACCACGGCAGCTATTCACTGAGACTGAGATAGAGAGATGCCAAAATAGTGATCTCCAGACATCAAAGTGTCCGGAATTCTGTGAACAGAGAGGACCCTGCTAGTGGAAAATGCCTTTGGAAAAGTCCCTTCGGTCACCAGCTGTGGTCGTACAGTGCTTAGTGCTCTGCACTGTGGACTCACAGATGAACGTTGAATTACGGTGATCTTTTCCTTGTCTCCAAATTTCTTAGGTGCCTCCTTCCAACACTTGTCAGAAAAAACAACTGGTTTATTTTGCAAGCATTTGCACTGCTAGGCAAAGGCAGTCTTCTCTGTCTCCTCAAAAGATGGGAAGAACAGACATGTTCAGCAAGGCACCACTGGGAGCTACACCGCCAACATCTATTCTACCTGGCATCTGCCGTGGCCAGCTTAGCTATGGTGCCGCTGTCTGGGACTTTTCTCCTAACTCTCCATTTTTCATCAATGCTAATCAAAAGGAAGGTGACCGGAGAGTAAGTCTCCAGTTCCTGCAAGAGCTGCAGAGATTGCGCTATCAGGATCTGTGTGTGTAGACATCCCCAGCGAATCACAAGGACACATGGAACTGGATCTTGTGTGGCAGCAATTGAGTCAAAGTAACCACTATGTCAATGACAATCCCAGCAGTCTTTTCATCAACTCCAGGCTTGTGAACTGATTATTTCTAGTGCTCCTCTTCAAAGAAGCCTTTTCCTTAGCAAGCAATTACTTGGATTGCCAAGGGAGATCTCTTCAGTTTTCTGGAAAGACACAGGAAAATGTGATGAGAGGACACAAAAGCCCTACAACAAGGCACCACTGGGAGTTGAACCCAGGATCTCCTGTTTAGGCAGGGGCTTCAGGCAACTAAGCCATGGTGCCTTCCTCAAGACCAAGCTTGCAACTGTTCCACTTGATGTTCCAAGACAAGACCTATAAATTCCAAAGTACAGATGTTCCTCATTTCCCTCAAAACTTGCCACTCTTGAGCTATCTGGCTCTCTGTGCAGAGAAAACCAGAGCTGAGTTGACAGAGGGGTCGAACATGTGCTGCTCCCCCCAGCCACTGTGATCATATAGTGGTTAGTACTTTGGATTTCCTGTTGGTATCCAGGAAGCGGCCGGGTGAAAGAATGATCCCTGGAGCTCCATTGGCTGCAAACCAGCCAATGGGAGCTGTAGGGGTGGCATTTGGAGGTGCAGGCAGCGCACAGAGACTCTCTACCCCCTCCCTCCCCAGGGCAGCACGCACAGATGTGCCAGCAGCCAGCCGCTGACCAGAAACTGCCTGTGGTAAGAGCCTCCCAGCAAGAGCCTTCACCCCAAACCCCAGTCCAGAGCTGCCTCCCAGACCCCTCCCCCGTCCCTCACCCCAGTACTCTGATCCAGCCCTGAGCCTCCTTCTTGACCCAAATTCCCCTCCAGAGCCTCCACCCCTCACCCCCTCCTGCACCCAAACACTCTGCCCCAGCCCAGAACCCCCTCATGCACCCAGATTCCCCCCCAGCCTGCACCCTTCACCTGCCCCCGCACCCCAACATGCTGTGTGAGATGCCAGATTGCTCGGCAGCTGTGTTGGTAAAAGGACAGGTGTGTTTCTGGGGTGCAATGGGTGAGCGTGTTTGGCTGTTAATTAAAGAGAGGGTGGTTTGAGTCTGCCCAGGGACAGCACTAAACCTGGGCTACTTCTTTCCTCCTCAAGACCAACTCTGAGCCTCAAAGGTCCCCGTTTGCAACCTGGAAACCGTCCCTCAGTGATTTCAGCTGGTGGCCTGAAGAATGTGCTGGATGCGACTCAGAAACCCACGTCCCAGCAGCCCTGCTCGGGGCTCAGCCTTAATCCTGAAGGCCGAGCACAAAACCTTCAGCTCTTGGCCTGCCTCATGGCTCGTCAGGGAACTGCGGCCATGCTGCCCAAGCCTGAGTCACGTCCACAGCCTGGCTCGCCCCGGCTGACGGAGCGCAGAGCCACACGAGTCAATGGCAGGTGGAGTCGGGGGCCTCGGCTTTTTCCCCTGACAGCCACCCAGCGCTGCCTAGTGTCCCGAGAGCCTCCCTCCTGTTCTCCTGCAGCAGCCGCCTGCCGGTGTGGGTGGGAAAAGGGGATGAGGAAGCACTGCTGCCTCAGGCCGGGACAGGAGAACCTCACCAGGTGCAGGCCTGTCTCATGCCTTCAGTTCAGGCAGCCAGAGGTGCGTGGGAGCTCCCTGGCAGGCCACCACCTCAGCCGCCTCATGGCCCAAGCTCTTGATGCTCTGCTTGTCACTGCCTCGCTTGAAGGCCCAGAGCGAAAAGAAACAAACACAGGCCCAGCAGAGGATGGTTTCGATCCATGGGTTATGGGCCCAGCACACTGTCTTACATATGTCACTCCTCCTAATACATCCCAGAATGATAATTAGCCTTTTTCACAACTGCATCACGTCATTGACTCATATTCAATGTTAGATCCATAGCCAGTAATTCCTCGGTTTGCAGCTGTGCATTTGATTTTTCCTTCCTAAGTGTGGAACTTTTGACTTGTTTTTATTGAATTTCATCTTGTTGATTTCAGATGTTATGTCATAACAGCTATCAGGCAAATGACTGGCTCCCACATCATTTGAAAGAGCAAGACAAAGCCTTGGAACTCCACCTGTGCTTAGCTATGGAGCTACAGGTCCCAAAGTCCCTCTGAGATCTGAGCTCAGCCTGCAGTATTCAGCAATCTGACAGTGCCCCTTACGCTATGGGAGCAGATGGGGTCACAACCTCTAGACACCTGTGACCCTCAGCTGGCAGCTTGTATTCTGCACTCACAGCTTCTCTGCAGCTGCTCCCTCTCTCTTCTCCCCTCGGCTTTCTAAGCACCTGGCCCCACAGTGCTTCCCACCAACCAGAGAGGGCACTTTCTGGGCCTGTCCCTGGAGATGTGGGCTTTTAGCCTGCTTCCTAAGCACTCAGCAGTAAGAAAGGGGCCTTTCCAGGAAATTGCTATGGCTTGTGGGAATCTGTGTGTGGCTCTGGACTCGCCCAGGATTTGTTTGGTGACTAGCACGCACAAATATTAGAAACCAACTGCTAAAACAAGGGTTCAAATACAGGACCACCCAGTTAAAAGCCTCATGTTCTATCAAAGGAGCTAGCTTGGCTTACTAAAAATATTCACCCCTTCCACCACAAGTGCAAGCAGGAAGGCAAAAAAAGTCCCAGGGAATCTCTCCTCTTTTTCTTCACAGCTACTGCCCCTCATCTGGATTCTTCTTCCTCCCTCCTGTGCATCTTTGGGACTAAATCTCCCCACCTAGACAGCCAGTCCATCCGCTGCACCCCAATGCCCCAGGCTTAATCCTCCCGGCAAAAGTCCTGCACCTGGCTTCATAGAATTAAGTCTCAAATCTTCCTGGAGCTCTTCTGTCCAGGGAGTCTCTGTCCTCCTCAGTAGTTGACCCGAGAAACACAGTGTCCACCTTCTCCAAAGAAGTGGTTGGCAGCATTTTGACTGTGTGGCCTAATGGATAAGGTACGTGAATTTGGATCAAGTAATTAAGTGTTTGAGTCCCTTAGTAGTTGGTTTTGTGCAGTTTTATCTTTCTGCTAAAAGTCCTGCTGTCTTCAGGTCTGGAACCTCTTCCTGGCCACTCTGACCAATATTCTGCCTTTAGCTAAAGACCCAGGAAAGAGTTGGGTTTGGGCACATCGACACTTTTACAGACGCCCCTTCCCCAGTACCGCCCTATCTCAGCTGTGCAGAAGAGCTTTTGTCCCCAGTCCCTGCCTGCTCTGGTACCAGCGCCGAGAGCCACCCTGCCTCACTCTCCTCCTGCCATAGTGGGTCGAAGAAGAAGTCATGTGGGAAAGACAGCTCCTGTCTCTCATTGTTAAAGGTCAGGTGGGCCAATGAGGGGCAGAAGCCCAGGCTCTGTTGTCCTGCTGCTGAGCTCAAAATCAGGGACTCACCTCAGGTAAAGGTGCTGCTGGGCTCCCAGGAAACAAGCCACCAGTTTGCAAAGAAAGATGAAGAGGCCTGCCAAAGCCTGGGATTGAACCAAGGACCTTTACATCTTCAGTCTAATGCTCTCCCAACTGAGCTACTTTAGTACCCCCAAAGGATGTCATTTGGAATGGCCCATGAAGACAAGATTTGCTTTTCCCTACCTTGCTCAGCTTGACTTGCTTCCTCACCCCATTCCTGCCTAGTTCCTGCACTGACCTGGTGTAGGGTGACCAGACAGCAAGTGTGAAAAATTGGGTTGAGGTGGGAAGATAATAGGAGCCCATACAAAAAAAAGGCCCAAATATCGGGACTCTCCCTATAAAATCAGGACATCTGGTGGCAGAAGAGGACTGGGGGAGCAGTGACGTGGGGAGGAAGTTGAGCTGAACCCTGAGCTAGACTAGACCCTGGTGGTGAGAGTCTGGACACCACTTGCCACCCCACCCTGTTGTCCTGGTTTCCCCACTGGACGTCATTTGGGGAGGGAAGTGGGGTTCTGCCTCCCCTCCCCGATTTTCAAACACCAGAGGAGTGTGAACAGGAGAACCAACGGCTGCTCCACACTCCTGCTAGAGGAACCCAAAGCCCTTAAGTGTGGCAGCAAGAAGTGTCTGGGGGCCAACAGGCCTGTCCCCGAGGAGCTGGAACAGCAGCTGCCACCTCCCCCTCGGCTCCAGGCTGTGGGAAATGCTCATTGCCTGGCTGAAGGGGTGGATGCTGCTCCATGCTCTGGAGAGCATCTGGATTGGTCTGTCACCCCCTTCACTGAGCCAGTCTGAGAAGGTCCCCAGTGCCCCATCCTGCCTGACAGCTGAGAGTCTGTGCCGACATCAACCCCCGCACCAGCCCCCACAGCCAGCAGCAGCGCTCTCCACCCCAGCCCCACAGGGGCACTCAATGCCCTTCATGGGGGGAAATGGCTCCTTGGTGTCCAGCTTGTAAATGGAGACCAGGAGAGAGCCGTGTGTGCCTCACCTGGTTGGAGAGAAGAGACCTGATGAGAGCTGATCTCCTTCCGTCTCCCTCACCATGCTGCTCAGGTTTATTGTCACTGACATAGTCAGTGCTTCCCTTCAGGGCCGGCCCTAGAGGGGTGCAGGGGCCAGGGACAATTCACTGCCTTTGCACTCCAGGGTCTGCCTCTACTCCACCCCTTCTCCCAAGTCCCCACCCCACCTCTTCCAGCCCCTGCTCTGCCTCTTTCTGTCTTTCACCCCCTCCTCCAAGTGACATCAGGAGTCTGTATGAAGAGGTAATTGATACAGATGTGCACCAGGCAGGGTTGTTTGGAAGCCAAAGACTTGATGCTTCTGTCCCACTCCACTGTCAAGTTTTAGCAAATTAGGACAAGTCAACAAATAAGAACAACCCCAGGTATCAGTAATTGCTGCAGGTAGAAAATTCCTACAGATAGCAGTTTCTGGCACTACACCCGTGCAGCTCTTCTCCCTGGCTCCTTTTGGACTCCTGCTCTCGGCCCCCACTCTGGCCCAGGTAGTTCCAGCTCACATAGGAGATGAGACCCCTGGCCTGGTGACTCCCTCATTACACAGCCTGCCCTGTCGGTCGGGCTACCTTGGAGCTTTGGCCTCTCCCCATTGCCCCTGGGGACTACCAGACTCCAGGTCCTGATTTCCCATTAACCCTTCCCCTTCTATTTGTACTGGGAACTAGCTAAAGAAAAAAACCCACTAAGTTTGAGTAAGGGGCTGACAGACTCCTTACAGACCTAAGCCTGAGGGTCCCATGGTGTAATGATTAGCACTCAGGACTTTGAATTCTGCAATCTGAGTTCAAATCTCATTGGGACCTTTGTCAGGTTAGTGAAATTATCTGGGATCATATAGCTCATTGGTGCACCCAAGGCCCTTTAGGGGCACCAAATACTATATGAAGGGGGTCATATGAGGTGTCTAAGACCAGGTTATGGTTGGCTGACTATGCTATTTGTAGGTGTGCATCATTTTTGTGGTTAGAGTTATGAATATTGGCTCTGTACTGTCTGTCTTTCCAAGGCCATGGTTACACTAGCACTTTATAGCGCTATAAAGCCTCCATGAGCGCTATAACCTACTCCCCATCCACACTGGCAAGGCACTAATAGCGCTATAACCGCAGAGTTATAGCGCTATTATTAATCCACCTCCTCATGGGGAATAAGGGCTGTAACGCACCTGCTGTAGCGCTACAGGAAGAATGTGGACACCCACTGCGTATTAATTGGCCTCCAGCCTGTCCCATAATTCCCATTCGAGCCACTCTGGTCATCACTTGCAAACTCTTTTGTCCTGTCCTCAGGTGACCACACGTCAGACCAGCCCTTTAAAGTTCCAGGGAAATTTGAAAATCCCCTTCCTGTTTGCTCCAGCCAAGCGTGGCGTGCTCTCAGGGAATCCTTGCAGGTGATCATTCTCATTGATCTGATTGATTGCGTGGCATGGTCTCAGGGAATCGTTGCAGGTGATCATTCTGATTGATCATCATGACTCCACGTGCCATGCCTCCTCGCAATAGGCGATCCCCAGCATGGAGCAATAGTGAGGTGCTGGACCTCATCAGCTGTTGGGGAGAAGAGGCTGTTCAGTCTCAGCTGCGGTCTAGCCGCAGGAATTTTGACACCTATGGGCAGATATCACGGGCCTTGGCAGAAAGAGGCCATGAGCGGGACACTCTGCAGTGCCGTGTTAAGGTAAAGGAGCTTAGGAATGCATATCGCAAAGCCCGCGAGGCAAACGGCCGCTCAGGGGCAGCCCCGGTGACTTGCAGATTTTATAAGGAGCTGCACGCGATACTTGGTGGTGATCCCACGGTCACTCCATCGACCACCACGGACACTTCCCAGCCCACCAGTGAAGGGGGGGTGAGGAGGAGGACGAAGAGCAGGAGGATGAAGAAGAGGAGGAGGATGAGGACGAGGCAGCAGTGATCCAGGGCACGGAGGAGTCCCTGGACGCATGCAGCCAGGAGCTCTTCTCAACCCAGGAGGGCAGCCAGCCACAGCGTCCGGCGGTTGCAGGGGCCAGCTCAGCAGCGGATTGCGGAGGTAAAGCTGCTTTTCTATGGGGAAGGCTGGCAGCTTGGGGTGGAAAGGGATAAGGGGGGCATTCCACCTGGTGCTCTGTTCAAGCCAGGAGGAGGGCAGGGGGGCATGCAGCCAGGAGCTCTCCTCTAAAGCCAGGAGGAGGGCGGACAGCCACAGCGTCCGGCAGTTGCAGGGGCCAGCTCAGCAGTGCATTGCGGCGGTAAAGCTGCTTTTCTATGGGGAAGGCAGGCAGCTTGGGGTGGAAAGGGATGCTTGCATGCTTGCCTACATGTGGAATAGTGCATTGATGTAGTCTATCACCTCGCGGTAGTCATCATCAGTAATCTCTTCAAAGGTCTCAATAAGAGCACTTGCAATGCGCCTGCGCAGGTTTCCCGGGAGAGCCAGCGTGGTCCCCGTCCCAGTCACGGTCACTAGTCCCTGCCACTGTGCTACAATGGGTGGGGGGAGCATTGCTGCACATAGGCACGCTGCATATGGCCCTGGGCGGAAGCCGCATCTTAATAAAATCCCTTCCCTTTGCTCCTCAGTGACTCGAAGCAACGAGATATCTTCCAGGACAAACACCTACGGAGAATGTTGGAACAGTGTTCAGAGTAGGGCTCCTGCCACTTCCCGGCACTCCACACACACCCCCACCCCCGCCACAGCTTTTCAGGGCAGGGAAGAAATCCTTCCCCCTGCCTGCTGCTCACACTGTGGCTCCTGCAACGTACCGGCACTCCCCACCCCCTCCCCCGCCACAGCTTCTCAGGGCAGGGAAAAAATCATTTCCCTTGCCTCTGGAGTCCACTCACCATGGCAGGGGCTCCGTTGCTGTATCTGTGCTGTCTGCGGGACAGGCAAACGGGGAATGCGGGGGAATGATAGGCATGTCTGCTCTTTACAAGGGAACCACTGTGAAATGTATCTTTTTATTTTAGAAGGGTCGTCCTTCACCCCTTCACCATCGCTCTTATCAACAGCTGAGAGGCTCAGGCGACTGAGGAAGCGGCCACGAAGGAGCAAAGAGGATCTTGTACAGCAAGTAATGCAACAGGCTGTAACGGAGAATCGAGTTGCACAGAGATGGAGGGAGAATGAGAGCAAGTTGAGGGAGAAGGCACGGAAGGAGAACGCGATTCACCGCCGGAAAAGCACCGACAAGCTGCTCTCATTACTGCAGCTTCAATTGCAGACTATGCAGCGGCTTGTCACCCTTCAGGAGGAGAAGCTCCGCACCCACCACCCCAATTATCGTTTGCCCCAACTCCCTTCCCCTTCCTTGCCTCTGTACCCTCCAGGCCAGTATCATCAGCCAAATGGTTATCACCATCCACAGCTGCAACCAACCCCTCTGTCTTCACCGGACAACCCCCAGACCCCAGACCATTATCCACTGCAGTCTACCCCTAATAACATGCCTTACTGGCCACCGCAAATGGGGTTCGGGGGACATGGCCACTTTGAGGGCACTGGAGACTCAGAGACCCGGACATACTCCGATCTCTGACTGACCCCACGACACCCCCATTGCACCTCCCCTGCCTTCCCCCTCACATGCATCACAATATTTTCTTTCAGCAACCGAAGTACCTGTTCAATAAATGAATTGTCTTCTTAATAAATGGGTTTTTTTTATTAAGTGTACATACATTATTACAGGCTACAGAAAAGCAAATGCCTGTTCCTGTTAAAAGAATGCTCCCTCCCTCCCTCCATCTGCACCTCACTTTAGAACTGGCTTTCAGCCTCAAAATGCTCCCTCAAGGCCTCCCTGATCCTAACAGCCTCGCGCTGGTCCCCTCCATGAACCCTGCTCTCTGGCTGGGCATATGTGGCCTCCAGGCGTTGAACCTCAGAGGACCATGCCTGAGTGAAGCCTTCGCCCTTCCGCTCACAAAGATTATGTAGGGCACAGCATGCGGAAATAACCGCGGAGATACTACCCTCGGCCAAATCTAGCCTCCCATAAAGACAACGCCAGCGCGCCTTCAGACGCCCAAAAGCACACTCCACAGTCATTCGACAACGGCTAAGCCTGTAGTTGAACCTTTCCTGACTGCTGTCCAGGCTCCCTGTGTACGGTTTCATGAGCCAGGGCATTAAAGGGTAAGCAGGGTCACCAAGAATCACTATGGGCATTTCCACTTCCCCCACGGGGATCCTCTGGTCTGGGAAAAAAGTCCCGGCTTGCAGCTTCATGAACAGGCCGGTGTTGCGGAAGATGCGTGCGTCATGCACCTTTCCAGACCAGCCAGCGTTAATGTCAGTAAAACGCCCACGGTGATCCACAAGCGCCTGGAGAACCATGGAGAAGTACCCCTTTCGGTTAACGTACTCCTCAGCTAGGTGGGCGGGCGCGAGAATGGGTATATGGGTCCCATCTATCGCCCCACCACAGTTAGGGAAACCCATTTCTTCAAAGCCAGCCACGATGTCATGCACGTTATCCAGAGTCACGATTTTTCGTAGCAGGATGCGATTGATGGCCCTGCACACTTGCATCAGCACAACTCCAACGGTCGACTTTCCAACCCCAAACTGGTTGGCCACCGATCGGTAGCTGTCTGGGGTAGCCAGCTTCCAGATCGCGATAGCCACCCGCTTCTCCACTGGGAGGGCAGCTCTCAGTCTGGTGTCCTTGCGCCACAGGGCAGGGGCGAGTTCAGCACACAGTCCCATGAAAGTGGCTTTTCTCATTCGAAAGTTTTGCAGCCACTGCTCGTCGTCCCAGACTTGCATGACGATGCGATCCGACCACTCTGTGCTCGTTTCCCGTGCCCAGAAGCGGCGTTCAACAGCCGTGAGCATGTCCGTTAATGAGACAAGCAGCTTTGTGTCGAATGCATTCACCGCTTCGATCTCATCTTCAGAATCATCACTGTCATCCTGCATGTCAAGGAATAACTCCACTGCACACAGAGATGTGCTGGCGACAGTCGTCAGCATGTCCCTCAGCAGTTCTGGATTCATTGCAGCACTCGACAATGGAAGACGGAGCGTGCCTTGCTGAAACCCTTGAAAGATGGCGCCGGAGGTGGAAGGAAACACAGGGATTGCTGGGATATGCCAAAAAGCATCATGGGTAGTTCAAACAGGATATAGAATGCCCCGCAAGTGACGCCCCCCCTCCCACAAGCCATTGCGCCAGATCAGGAAGAGGTGTACTGTGGGATACCTGCCCTAATGCGCTGCTCTTAATGCCGTATTAAGTGCCGCAAATGTGGCCATGCTATAGCGCTGGAGCAGCTCAGTGTGGACATACAATAGCGCTATTATTATTGCTGTATAAGGCGAGCGCTATAAGCAATAGCACTATAATTTTGTAAGTGTAACCATACCCTTACTCGAGTCCACATCCACACACGGATTCCCACAAGCTGTGGCAA
>VOCN01041781.1:0-13996 GCA_007922305.1 Dermatemys mawii
ATCCCCCCCCCAGCCACACATTTCCTACCTCCGCTCCCCCCCAGCAATGTGAGGGCCTTGTCCTCATTCTCCGGGGCTGATCCCTTTTTCCGCCAGGGGCATTTTGCACCCCCGGCAGAGCAGGAATTGGGGCATCCCATTTGCCTTTCCCCAAATGCCTCTCTCAAAGGCAGACGGCCCCCGGTGCCGTCATCTCCTACCCCTGAGGCCAGCGCTTTGGGGAGCTGAAGATCCCAGCGTTCCCTCCGTCCCTGCCACCTGTTATCTCGTGAGATGGGCACTATTTTGGTTCTCAGCATTTCACCCACTTCCTGCATACATGACTGGTCCATATACCCCCAATAATGCCTGTACCCTGTCCAGAGCACAGCTGAGAAGCAGCCCAGCAAGAAGCATAGTGAGCCCAAGGTGCAGTGCATGGCTGAGGCAGACAAACAGGGCTTCATTTGGGTCCGGACGCTGGTCCGTATACATGTTCCAGTCCATAGAGGCAGTTGTCGTGCAGGGAAGCTGCCTCTTGTTTGTAGGGGAAGGTGGAACCAGTCCTTTGCAGCTTCTGTGAGGCTCTCTGAGATAGGTTGGATGAACTGGTCCATTTAACTGGTCTCTACAGTGGGGGGTTGAACCATCCCATAAAAGTAGTCTCTATACTAGAAGGGGCTCCAGCAGGATTGAGTTGTCCATGTAAGTGGTCTTTACTATAGGGGAGTGCAGTGACGGAGAAGTGGTCTCCATGAGCAATTCATATAACTAGTCTCTATGCGAGTGAGGGGCTTTGTGAGGGTGAAGTGGTCCATATAACTGGTCTCTATACATGGGGAAACTGTGTCGGTGGAGGTGTCTGTCCGTATATTCACTATCTATGAGCGATGGGGTCTGTGCAGGTGGAGTGGTCCATATGAGTGGTCCATATTACCAGCCTCTGTGCAAGGGAGAGGTTTCATCAGGGTGGAGTGGTCTATATAATTGATCTCTATATAAGGGGGGCCTCAGTGTGGGTGAAGCAGTCCATATAAGTGGTCCATTTAACCAGTCTCTATGCTAGAGGGGTTTGTGTTGGGTGCCTGGCATTAGATAGTCAGTGTGTATGGAGAAGCAATCTCTGTGTAAGGGCTTAGGTGGAGCGGTTCATATGAGCAGTCTATATAACCAGTCTCTATGCAGGGGTGGACTTTTTGTGGGTGGAATGGTCCATATAACCGGTTTCTATACAAGTGGTGGTGGGTTGTGGAGCAGTGTGTGTGAACAATCCGTATAACCAGTATCTATGTGCGATGGAGGTCTATGGGAGTGGGTCAGTCCATGTGAGTGGTCCATTTAACCAGTCACTATGCTAGAGGGGTATGTGTTGGGCGTTTGGCATCGGGTAGGTGGTCTGTACAGATAGGCAGTCTCTGTGCAAGGGCCTGGATAGAGCAGTGTGTATGAATAGTCTATATAACTAGTCTTTATGCAAGAGAGGGCTCTGCGGGGATGAAGCAATCCATCGGAGTGGTCCATATAACCAGTGTCTATGAGACAGGGGGCTCTGTGGGGTGATGTCCATCGGAGTGGTCCATATAACCAGTCTCTATGAGACAGAGGGCTCTGTGGGGTGGCATCGTCCATTGGAGTGGTCCACGGAACCAGTCGCTATGCTAGAGAGGTTTGTGTGGGTGCCTGGCTTCAGGTCGGGTAGCCAGTCCATATAGAATGGTGGTCGTTACACAAGAACTCGGGGGGTCAGTGGGAGCACTGGTCCCTGGTCGCTATAGGAGGGTGTTCCCAGACGGGGTGCAAGAAGGATTTGAGTGGCAGCAGGAGAAAATGGGAGTGATCTCTCAGCTGGTCACTGTAATGATCAGCACCTGTCTGGAGGTGAAAGGAGAAATGTCTTAGTCCCTTCAGGGAGCTGGTACGCTCCCCATTCTGCAGTGAGTGAAACTGAGGCACACAGAAGGGAAGGTCTCAGTTGAGGTCACAAAGGGAGCTGGGTTTCGAACCCAGGAGTCCTGAAGCCCACCCCATCCTCCCACTTCAACCACGCTACACCCCACTCCCCTCCCAAAATCTGCCCCCCTGCTCCCCTTCCCCTGAGGGCCTCTTTCTTTCCCTCACAGTCTGGAGCGGATCACAGCCGCACCTACTCACCTCAGGGCAGACTGTCAACCAACAGGGCACGGGCCCCAAACTGGTTGAATGTTGTAATCCGATTGTGCCAGCCACATAACCAGTGTGAACGCCCCAGGCCCTACCACAGCCTTAACCGGGAGTCACCGACAGTCCTGCCACCCAGGTGAGACCGCCCATGCGATAGACGGGCCCTTATGCCAGAACTCACAGCAATATTCGGGTTCATCCCCATCCCTAAGGCCGGTCACTTACCCCAGGTCGATCTCACACCAAGGACAAGGGCCTGTGGAGATTCCTGAAATAAACTCACTAAAGATTGATTCCTTAGGGGAAAGAAATAAAGCAACTGACAAGGTTAAAACAGGTGAACACCCACCCACCCACCCACCCACACACACACACAATACCACACACCCCACACACTGAACTAACTAAAGATTGATTCACAAAGGGAAAGAAATAGAGCAACTGACAAGGTTAAAACAGGTAAACACACACACACACAATAAACTAACTAAAGATTAATTCACACACACACACACACACACACACTAAACTAGGGGACAGAAATAGAGCAACTGATGAGGTTAAAGCAGGTGAACACACACATACCCCACACACAGTAAACTAACTAAAGATTGATTCATTAGGGGAAGAAATAGAGTAACTGACAAGGTTGAAGCAGGTAAACACACCCCACACACCATACACACTAAACTAAAGACTAACTCACAGACACACAGACACTAAACTAACTAAAGATTGATTCACTAAGGGGAAATAAATAGAGCAACTGACGAGGTTAAAACAGGTGAACACACACACCACACACACACACACACACCCCACGCTCACACACACCACACTCACACACACCATACACACACACACCATACACACACACAAATGAGGAACAGTCCTAGGCAGGAACGCTAGAAGAGGGGGCCTGGCCTCATCACTTTTATCAGGACATGGGTTGGGGGGTCAGGGGGCAGACAGGAGCGAGCGGGGGGGCGGGGTCTTGGGGGGAGAGGCGATGTGGGGGCGTGGCCTTGGGGAGAAGGGGCAGGGCCTTAGGGGAAGGGGAAGGGCAGGGGGCGGGACCACGGGCCGGTGGCCCACCCTCCTTTAGGATGGTTGCCCTGCTCCTGGTCGTGGGGCCCAGGCCAGTATCTGCTCTGTGGGTCCTGGAGGATTCACTCCAGCCAGCCCCCTGGGGATCCCTCGTCCAAGGCCAAGCAGCGCAGTCCCCCCGGTTTTCTTCTGTTCAGGGAGTTTTATTCCCTCCCCTGGGGCTCAGAGCTGGGATGGGACGTCCCAGCTTGGTGGGCATCAGGGGAGCCCCCGTCAAGCCTGTTGTCGCGCCCCCCCCCCCCGGCCATGTTCCACAACGGTTTGTCCTGCATCTGTTGGCCTTCCTGTGCTGGGCAGGAGCTCACGGCCCAGGGCAGGGGAGTGTGTGTGTGGGGCGGGGACTGGGATTTCTCTCCTGACTTGCGGGGCCTTGTCCCAGCAAATCTCCAGCCCCATGCTCTGAGCTCTCTCCCTTTCTGGGGCCCCCTACTCCTGGATCCGATGACCCCCCCCGTCAAAGTTACCCATCTTCTTCTCAGAAACCCACCAAAGGCTCCTGGGGCCTATCCTTACAGATCACCCCTGGCCTTGGGGCACCTGCATTTCTGGGTTCCCATCAACGCTAAGATCTCCTCACCTTCCCTTTCTGAAACGCCAGGACTCCTGGGTCCTCCAACACCCCCGCCCATCCCTACCCCAATGTCTGGGAGACACAGGGCTAGTGCTGAGGGAGACACCCCCCCTTCCAAGGAGATTCCCAGAAACAGGCGCAGTCACAGCCAAAGCCCACACATCCCTCAGAAAGAGATACCAGGGACTTGTGCACATACAGTCAGACTCTATCTCCCCCCACACCCCTGGCAAGCCGGAGTCCAGAGACAGGCAGACATACACACACAGTGAGATGTGGAGCCCAGAGACAGGAAGTCTCACATAGTCAACAGGCAATCACCCACATACAGTCAAACACAGAACCCAGAGACGGGTGGTAACACACACAGTCAGACATGGAGCCCAGAGACAGGCAGCCACACATGCACATACAGTCAACGGGCAGTCACGCAAACACAGAACCCAGAGACAGATGATAATGCACACACAATCAGACACAAAGCCCAGAGACAGGCAGTCTCACACATACAGTCAAACGCAGAACCCAGAGACGGGTGGTAATGCACACACCGTCAGGCGCAGAGCCCAGAGACAGGCAGTCGCACATGCACACACAGTCCAGAAGCAGTCACACAAACACAGAGCCCAGAGGCAGATGGTAATGCACACACAGTCAGACGCAAAGCTCAGAGACAGGGAGTCTCCACCTTTCTCTTTCACACACACACACACACACTCAACAGGCAGTCACACTACATACAGTCAAACATACAACCCAGAGACAGGTGACAACACACACAGAGTCAGACATGGAGCCCAGAGACAGGCAGCCACATATGCACAGTCAACAAGCAGTCATACAAACACAACCCAGATACAGATGGTAATGTACACACAATCAGACGCAAAGCCCAGAGACAGGCAGCCACACATGCACATACAGTCAACAGGCAGTCACACAAACACAGTACCCAGAGCTAGATGGCAATGCACACACAATCAGATGCAAAGCCCAGAGACAGGCAGTCTCACACAGTCGCCAGGCAGTCACACGCATACAGTCAATCACAGAACTCAGAGACAGATGGTAACACATGCACAGTCAAACGCAGAACCCAGAGACGGGTGGTAACGCACACACCGTCAGGCGCAGAGCCCAGAGACAGGCAGTCTCTTCCCCTGCCTTCACAAACACACACACACACACACACACACACACACACACCAGGCGGTCACACATGCACAATTGGATCCGAGCCCATTGATATTTTAACTATGGGCCCTGAACTGGGCTTTGCAGTTTCTGTCCCAGGGCAGGACATCGAACCCCGCAGCCGGCTGTATTACGTCCAAGTTTGCCTGTCACCCGGAGAGAACAGAACAGCCATTCCCTTCCTCATGCCCGGGGGCGGGGCACCTTCCCACAAGGGTCCTGCTGTCACATGGGAGCGGTGTGAATTTCACATGGCAAAGTTGAGGCGATTCTGGCGTGTTCCAACCAGTTGGAGGAGCCCCCTGTAGTGAGGGACAGAATCCGTGTGCAAATTACAATGCGTCTACGCACATGGGCGATACAGCCTGTAGTTGACATCCCACCCAATATACGCTGCATGTCACCACTCCACCAGTAGTGTTACACTCGTGTGCAGAGAGTGTCTTGGGAAATGTAGCTGCATATGCACTGAAAGACACACAGATATTCGGACTGTAGCTCCACACCCTCATAAATATGCTGTACCGACACACTGGCATGCTGTAGGTGCACACCCTCTCTGACTGTAACTTTTCTCTTTTTCTCTGTCACTCAGACAGTACCTACACACTTTCACCCTGGAGCTACCTACCCTCCTAAAATTCCTCTCAGACTGTGCCTACACACTTTCGCACTGTAATTATGCTCCTTCATGCTACCTCTGCACACCTTTCCAGACTGTCCCTACAACCATCCCTAGTGTAGCTACACAGCACACTCTAGCAATATATAGCCTATAAGTGTGTTTTCAGGCTGTACCTACACACTTTCATAGTGTAGGTACACAACTCTGCACACTCAGTGGGATGCTACATAGTTTCCCACTGGACCAACACCTACGTCCCTTCATACTGTACTTATACCCCAACCTAAACATATTTTCAGACTGTATCCATAAACCCACAGATTGTGCCTTTGCACTCACAACAATGCACAGTCATGCTGTCCCTACATTTTTACACTGTGATTATACATCCATATTAATACACTCGTAGGCTTCAGCAACACACATTCAGTACAGTTACCCATCTTCATGTTGTACCTACACAACCTCATAAATCGACTTTCTCACTGTACTTATAATTCTTATGTTTTTCAGGCTGTACCTACACATCCCTATAATACACATTCAAACTGTATCTGCACCTGTGCAGACTAGAACTACACCCCACCAAGTACCCTTTCATGCTGTACCTACAGCAACTTCAGACCAGAGGTGTGTGACAGTCACACTGATCCTACAGCCCATACATAGCACTGTATCTATTCACCCTCAAACACCGCCACTGCAGACACCTCTGCAACAGGCAGTTTCCATCCATCTCTTCACCTGTCTTTTTGTCCATCCCTCCGCCTGTCTCTCTGTCTGTCTCTCCACATGTCCCCTTGTCCATCCCTCTGCCTGTCCCCTTCTCCATGCCTCCACCTGTCTCCTTGTCTGTCCCTCTGTCTGTCCCCTTGTCCATCCCTCTGCCTGTCTCTGTCCGTCCTTCTTCCTGTCCCTCTCTTAGTGCCTCCCCCATTCCCCTCCTCTGTCCCTCTGCCTGCACCTCCGCCTGTCTCTCAGTCCATCCCTCCACCTGTCTCTCCCCATGTCGCCAAGGCCTGTCTGCCCATTTCCCCCACCTCCGACAGCTCTCTGGCACGATCCCCCCACCCCACCCCCGCGCTAGTTCCCAGAATAACCCGCTAAGAGGTATTTATGAGACTGTTTCCCCTGCCCTGGTTGAAGCAGAGAGCCCGGCTATTAGCCGCCCGCCATGGCCGAGCCGAGCCAGCTGCAGCGAGCGAGACCAGCCCCTTGATCAAGATCCAGAAAACTGGGGCGGGGGGGGGGGAGAGAGAGAGAGCGCAGAAAAAGTCGCTTTGCTCCCTCATTGCACAAAAGACACAGCCTCTGTCCTGGGCACCCCCTCTCCCGGTGCTGGGACATGGCCCCTCTGCGGTGGGACATGGGGGGCTGGATTTACAGGGACCCCTCGCCCGGCGCGGGGACACGGCCCCTCTGGGATGGGGGGGGGGGGCTGGGTTTACAGGGACCCGTGCCCAGCGCTGGGACATGGCCCCTCTGGGATGGGTGTGGGGGGCTGGGTTTACAGGGACCCCTTGCCCGGTGCTGGGACATGGCCCCTCTGGGGTGGGCTGCGGGGACTGTGGGTGGGTGGGTGGCCACGTGCCCCGTCACCCCAGGGCTGTGTAGGTTTCCATGTTTCCCTCCAGCTGAGACATGACGTGAGACAAGGAAGGATGAAAGCGAGAGCGGCCAGCGAGGCACCGCGGCCCCCGGGGGGGGAGAGGAAATCAATACGTCTCCAGCAGGCACAGGAGAGGGGCGGGGGACCGTGGGGGATGCGAGGGGTGGAGAGTGGAGGGAAGGGGGGTGCGAGAGCACAGACGGCAGCTGAATGAGGGCTCCTGGAGCAGGACTGGCTGGCTGGATTGGCAGGACTCCTGGGTTCTCTCCCCAGCTCTGGGAGGGGAGTCTGCTAGCATGTCCTGATCTTAGGGTGTCAGAGTGTGTGTGAGTGTGTGTGTATGTGTGTTTCTCCGCCAGAGCCCTGTGGGATGTGTGTATCTGGCAGGGTTCAGGGGTAGGCTTCTTGTGGTGGGTCATGCTTAGTGTGTATCTTCCAGCACCCTGGGGAGATACATATGTTCGTGTGTTGAGCTATGTGTTTGATGGGGGCAGGGCGGGGCGGCAGGGAAGGGAGAGGGCGGGATACCGGGTTAGATGGGCCTGTGGCTGTGATTGGGGATGTCAGAGAGAGGGCGGGATACCGGGTTAGATGGGCCTGTGGCTGTGATTGGGGATGTCAGAGAGAGGGTGGGATACCGGGGTAGATGGGCCCATACTGTGATCGAGGATGGCAGGGATGGGGCGGGATACCGGGGTGGATGGGTCCATGGCTGTTAGTGGGGATGGCAGGGACAAGGCGGGATACCGGGGTAGATGGGCCCCGGCTCCGCACAGTGGCGTCGCTTGGGGGGTTAAGCCCAGGATCTATGGAATCTGTTTTCCTTTACGAGCTGTAATTTCCGGAGCTGGCAATCAGTGGAAGTGTTTCTATTCCCGGGCGGATAATCAGGGCTGACAGTTTACTCTGCTAATCAGCACCTTATGTTAGCGCCTTCCCGCCCCCCAGAGCCAGCTGTGGGACAGCGGGAACGTGCCGCTCACCAGCTTGCGCAGGAGGGGGTGGGGGCAGGAGGGGGTGGGGAATGGGGCCCGGGGACTCTCGCCTTCAGCGGGCACTGGCTCCCATCCAGCCCCGGGGTTGGTGACTGGCTGGCTGGAGTTGGGGGTGGGCAGAATGGGACAAGGGGCCTTTCTGGGAGGGGCTGGGGATGAACATGAAATATTGAGGAACCTACATCATTTCCTGTCAATTCTCTTGCTGACAAGAATGATCCCCGGACCCCTGGGTTCTGCCCTCTTCTTCCTCCCTGAGGAATCAGAGAGCCACATAACTGGACCTTACATAGGGAGCGACTCAGATCACTAGCCCCCACGTCCCTCCCAGGGCCAGGGAGAGAACCCAGGAGTCCTGGATCGCAGACAGTCCTTAATCACTAGCCCCCACGCCCCTCCCACAGCCGGGGAGAGAACCCAGGAGTCCTGGATCCCAACCAGCCCCTAACCACTAGACCCCATTCCCCTCCAAGAGCCAGGGATAGAACCCAGGAGTCCTGGATTGCAGACAATCCTTAATCACTAGCCCCCACGCCCCTCCCAGGGCCAGGGAGAGAACCCAGGAGTCCTGGATTGCAGACAATCCTTAATCACTAGCCCCCACACCCCTCCCACAGCCAGGGAGAGAACCCAGGAGTCCTGGATCCCAGCCAGCTCCTAATCACTAGACCTCACACCCCTCCCAGAGCCGGGGAAAGAACCCAGGAGTCTGGGCTCCCCTCCCAGTGTCTCCCCTGAGGTGGATGCTTCTTGGGGTGGGGGTGAGGTGTCAGGTTCTGTGTGTGGAGGGGGAGGGGTGGAATTGCAGCAGGGGGAGCAGGTGGGCCTTTGGGAGATGGCACCAAGCGGGGGAGGGGCTGTCTCTGTCTTTCCCCTGCGCCCACCCCACCGCCCGCCCTAGGCGGCAGGCCCATCTACCCCGGTATCCCGGCCCCTCCGTGCCCCCCAGCTCAGATCCAGGGGCCTAGGCAGCCTGGGTTCACTTAATGCCCGTGCACACACGCCATGTGTGTTCACAGTGGGCGTGGGCGGGCGCGCGGGTGTGCCCAGGGGCACGTTCGTGGGAGAGACTGGGCGTGGCTGAGCATGTGGGGCGCAGCGGGTGCATGGGGGCTTTGCCTCCCTTCCCTGGACCGGGTGTGTGTCTCGGGGCGGGGGGACCGGTCCATGCTGGCGTAGCACTGCTGGGAACCCCTGTAACCAGGGGAGGGGGGCACCCTGGGAATCCAGGGGCAGATTCCATGGGGAGCGCTGAGGGGGGGGGTGAATCCGGGGGGGAGATTCCAAGGGGGGCATGGGAGAGTGAATCCTGGAGGCAGGGAATGGGGCCCAGGGCCTCTCCCCTCTAGGGGGTGCCCCAAGGTGGAAGATACTGTAGAATCACGAGTCTAATTCTCTCTCTTTCCTTCCTTGTTCTCCCCTCCTCTTATCTCGATCCTTCCCTCCCCACCCCCCCTTAATGCCCCCTCTTCCGTCCCTTCTCCCCCTCCCTTTCCTCTGATTCCCCCCTCTCCCACCCATTACCCCCTCCCATGGGGCTCCCCTGTTCTCTCTCCTCCCCCTGCTCCCCTCGCCTCATTGCTGGCCTCCCCTGTCCCCTCCTTCCTCCCCTATGGTGTCTCCTCCCTTGTGCCCCCTCCCCTCTCCTGTGTCCCCCCCCGGCCCCGGAATCAGGGGAAGTGGTGGTGCCCTACGAGATGAGCCTGTCCCCTGGCCCCCCCGCTGCTAGGATGCTCTTTGTGCTGGCTCTGGCCTGCGCCAGCCCCTTCCTGGATCTGCGCCCGGACGGGCCGCGCTCGCTCAACGTGGCCATCATCTTCAGCGGCTCGTCCTACACGCCCGAGAGCGCCCGCTTTGCCCCCACCGCCTTCCGCAACTTCTCCATGGAGGTGAACCCCGTCTCCGTGCTGCTCAACGACACCAACCCCCGCAGCCTCATCGTGCGTCTCTGCGACGTCCTCTCCTCCCTGCGCATCCACGGCGTGGTCTTCGAGGACGACACGCGCACCGAGGCCGTGGCCCAGATCCTGGACTTCATCTCGGCCCAGACTTCGGTGCCCATCATCGGCATCAACGGGGGCTCGGCCATTGTCCTCACACCCAAGGTGAGGGGGTCGCTGGGCTCCAAGCCTGCCCCTATTTGCCACTCATTGTTCCTTGTAATCCACAGCCATATGCCCAACTGAACCCAACCCCAACCCAACCATGGTCAACTCACCCCACAAAATCACACTCAACCCAACCAGAATCTCGCTCAACAAAATCCAACCCGACCACAGTCAACTCCTATCCAACCCATCCTAAACCAACCACACTCAACCCAACCCCATCCCACTCAACTCAACCTCAACCCCAACCCAACCATGGTCAACTCACACCACAAAACCACACTCAACTCAACCCCATCCCACTCAACTCAACCCAATCCCAACCCAACCTGATCACACTCAACTCCAACCCAACCCAACCCCACTCAACCACACAACCCCACCCCAACCTATCCCAAACCAACCACACTCAACTCAACCCCATCCCACTCAACTCAACCCAATCCCAACCCAGCCTGATCACACGCAACTCCAACCCAACCCAACCCCACTCAACTCAACCACACAACCCCACCCCAACCCATTCCAACCCAACCCACTCAACTCAACCCATCCAAACCTGACCACACTCAACCCAACACCAACTGAATCACACTCAGTTCAGTCCAACCCCACTCAACCCAACCAAACCCCAACCTAACCCAACTACATTCAACCCTCGGTCCCTAGCAGTCTGTAGCAGTGCCTGGGATTCTTCCGTCCTAAGTGCAGGACTCTGCACTTGTCCTTGTTGAACCTCATCAGATTTCTTCTGGCCCAGTCGTCTAATTTGTCTAACACAGCCCATCCCGACATAACAGAAAACAGGATATACATCCATTCCTGATCCCACCCAACCCAACCCACTCAGCTCAATGCAACCGAAACCAATCAACATAACCCATCCCAACCCTACACACACAGTCTAACTCAGCGCACCCCATCACCTCAGCCCATACCTCCATGCCCCTGTGCCCACCGTTGGCAGCATATGTGTCAGATTTGGACTGAGAGGTGTCCGTGGACCTGGGGAGGGGTAGGTGGGAGCCCAAGAGTGGAATTGCCCAGAGGCTGTGGTTCAGATTTGAGATGTATCAGCAGAGCTGCAGGAGGAGGGGCAGCCCAGGGCTAGGCTAGCAGGAGGCTGCCGGTCCGGACCGAGGGGCACTGGCAGAGCTGGGAGGGGGAAGCCATCGGCTGGGACGGTAGGAGGCCGCAGGTCAGGATTGAGGAGCACCTGCTGACCTGCCCATTCTCTCCCTGCCCAGGAGAAAGGCTCCACCTTCCTGCAGCTGGGCTCCTCGACGGAGCAGCAGCTGCAGGTGATGTTCGAGGTGCTGGAGGAGTACGACTGGACGGCCTTCGCCGTCATCACCACGCTCTTCCCTGGCTATGAGGACTTTGTGGATTATATCGAGGTGCTGACTGACAGCAGCTTCATCGGCTGGGAACACCGGGGCGTCCTGACCCTCAACCTGACTGATGACCCCGACGGCTCCCGGCTCAGACGCCAGCTGCGGGAGATCCCTGCCCAGATCCGCCTGCTCTACTGCTCCCGCGAGGAGGCGGAGAGCATTTTCCAGGCAGCGCGGGACGCCGGCCTTACCGGGCCTGGCTACATCTGGTTCATGGTGGGCACCAACCTGGGTGGCACTGACTACATGCCTGAACACCTGCCCGTGGGCCTCTTCACGGTGCTGTCGGCTGGCTGGCGGGACGACCTGCACCACCGTGTCCAGAACGGGGTGGCCATCATCGCCAAGGGCGCCGAGGCACTGGCCAGGGACTATGGCTTCATTCCCGAGTTCAACAACGACTGCCGGGCGCCCAACCTCAGCCAGATCCACGAGAACCTCCACCGGTGAGTGGAGGGAGGCGGGGGGCAGAGTGGGAGATGGAGAGCTGTGAGAACGAGGTGCCCATCAACGCAATCCCAGCTCGACCCAAACCCAGCCCCAAGCCAACAGAACCAAATGGGATGGGTGGACAGATCTATGGGAATCTGGCGCCAATCAGTGTAATCCCAACTCAACCCAGCCCCACCCTGTGCATCCCAGCTCAACCCAGTCCCACCCCGTGCAACCCAGCTCAATCCAGTCCCACCCCGTGCAACCCAGCTCAACCCAGTCCCACGCCGTGCAAACCAGCTCAACCCAGTCCCACGCCGTGCAACCCAACTCAACCCAGTCCCACCCCGTGCAACCCAGCTCAACCCAGTCCCACCCCGGGCAACCCAGCTCAACCCAGTCCCACCCCGTGTAACCCAGCTCAACCCAGTCCCACCCCGTGCAAACCAACTCAACCCAGTCCCACCACATGCAACCCAGCTCAACCCAGTCCCATCCCGTGCAACCCAGCTCAACCCAATCCCACCCCATGCAACCCAACTCAACCCAGTCCCACCCTGTGCAACCCAACTCAACACCAATCCACCTCAATCAACCCCAACTCAACATAACCAACCCAAGTCGGGAGGTGAGCAAATCCATAACAATCTCTACTGATGAGTGGGATGGGGGCAGATTTGCCCATCAGCAGAATCCAGCCCAATGCCAACCCAGTTCACCCCAACCCAGTCCAACCACACTCAACCCAAACCAAAATAACCAACCCAACGAGGGAGGGGAGTCCTGCAATCCATGACAACCTGCAATGCCCTGGAGACTGGAGTGGAAGAGGAAATGGGACTTGGGACCTTTCCCTTCTAGGGGGCACTGGCTCCAGGGCAGGGGAGCTGGGGTAACAAAACAGAGGGGCACCGGCAGAGCTGGGTCCCCCTCTAACTCTCTCCTCACCGCCAGGTATTTTATGAACATCACGTGGGGGCGAAAGGATTTCTCCTTCAATGAGGACGGCTACCTCATCAACCCATCGCTGGTCGTCATCTCCCTCAACAAGGAGCGCACTTGGGAGGTGGTAGGTACCTGACCCTGCCCACCTGTCTGCCCCGCCCCCTGTTGAAGCCCCGCCTATCCCTCTGCCCCAGCCCTTACCAGAGCTCCACCCTATGCCATGCCCCCAGCTCTGTGCCCCTAACAGTGTCTTCCAGCCTCCATCTTCCTGCCCAGGGCTTTGGAGGTGGGTTTGGGATCAGTCTGGGGCAGGGGCTGAGTTCGATGGGCAGGTTTTGGGGGAGTCAGGGTGAATTTGGAGGGGCAGGTTCAGGGAGATTGGGAGTGAGTTGGGGAGGAGCTTTTGGGGTGAGTTTGGGGGGCAGGTCTGGGGGGGTGTCAGCAGCCCCGTACCTACCAATTATGGTGCCCTACTCAGTCCTACCTGCTCCCACCTCCAGCCCCCTGCAGAGGGTCTGGGCAGGAGTGGAGGGAGTTGTCCTAGGAACGTCCCTGCCCCTTGCAGTGGGTGGAGGATGGGGCTGGATGCTGGCTATGAACCACACAGCTGTGTACAGCACGATGAATTTTGGGGCAATTTGGTGCCCCAAATTTCATTGTGCCCTACACAGCTCTATATTTTGCATATGCCCAAAGACAGCCCTGAGTGTCGGTGAGTTTGGAGGACAGGCTCAGGGAGATTGGGGGTGAGTTTTGTGGGGAAGATTTTGGGGAGCTGGGGACAGGTTTGGGGGGTGTTGGTGAGTTTGGGGGGCAGGTCTGGAGAGATTGGGGGTGAGTTTTGGGGGGAGATTTTGGGGTGAGTTGGGGGCAGGTT
>VOCN01041805.1:0-11196 GCA_007922305.1 Dermatemys mawii
TGGTGGGGATGGGTAGAAGAAGGTGGATGGGGATCATGGTGGGGATGGGTAGGAGGAGGAGAAGGTGGATGGGGATCATGGTGGGGATAGGAGGGAGGAGGAGAGGGGCTACTAGGGGCCCCCTCTCCAGTGAGCACTGGGCCTCCCCACATGTCCTCCCAGGCTGGCTGAGTGTGGCGGCCCCTTCCCCGGGCGGCCCGCTCCTTCCTCCCCAGGCCGGTGCCCTTGGGGCCGCACACTCTCTTTCCAGGGCTGGAGCCCGCCAGGCTCCTCAAAGCGCGGAGCCCGCCGGAGCCGCGCCCGGTCAGGGAGCTGGCGCGGGCTGGCCCGCCGCCGCCTCGCGGTGCCCTCCGCCGCGCAGACAATGGGAGATCAAAGCGGGGGAGGAGGAGGAGGATGGGGCGAGAGGCGGCTGAAGTCGAGCCGGAGCGGGTTGCGTGTGGCGCTCTCTCTGCGCTCGATTAGTGATCCTGGGGAGCGAGCCGGGGACAGAGGGGTGGGGGTGCGGGGAGCCGCCGTGTGTGTGTGTGTGTGTGTGTGTGCGAGTGTGCGAGCGAGTTGCGCAGCTGCTCTGCGCGCAGCCCCCGCCGCCGCCGCAGCAGCGCTGGCATTTCGTGCGGGGAGCGGCGGCCAGTTGCACCGGGGAGCGAGAGGCAGCAGCGCGCAGGAGGAGGAGGAGGAAGAAGAAGAAGGAGGAGGAGGGAGGCCACACAGACACCAACTGAAACAAAGTATCTCCAAACCAGCCCCCAACTCCACCTTGTGAGACTCCCCAGCATGGCTTCCGAGGAACTCTACGAGGTAATGACCCAGAGCACCAGCCCTGCCCCCCCCGGCCCCCGCCCGTACACACTGTGCCCGACCCCCCGCCCTGCTTTCGGGGCTGTTGGAAACATTGCAGGCTTGTCACACCACTTGCCCCTTCCCTGCAGGGCCCGGCGGGTGCGGGGTTCCCAAGCCGCGGTGCCTGGTGACCCCCTCCCCCCCCGGCCGCCTTCCTCCCCAGTTTTGCTGGAGGAGGACGGAAATATGACTGAAAGGAGGAGACGGCAGAGTGTTACCATTGGCCTGTGCTCCCCCAACAACACTTTGACTCCAGCGGGAGGACGGGGTTGGGGGGTGTTGCTGGATGGTGGGGACTAGCGCTGACAGCAGCGCCCTGTTTAGAGTGCAACTCAAAAGTGTGCCGCTGGGTAGTGTGCAAAAATGTGTGCAAAGGCGAGTTATGGCATGTGTTGGGGGAAGAAGGGGGTTTCCTTCTGTGTGTATGTGTGTCTCAAAGTACCACCCTGTGCCTTGGCCATGCAGCAAGCTCAGGTGATGCAAAATATTGAAATTTAAACTGCTCATCCTCACATGCTTTAACAAGAGGGTTAAAGGTTGTAAGAGAAGCCATGAGAGCCAAAGTTAAGGCTCTGGGACACAGACACCATCATTCACGGGGTTGTTGAGAAGTGTTTGAAGGGAGCAGTCAAGGCATGAGTTGGGGTCTTGGGGTGAGGAGGGGATGAGATGATAGCCTTAACTTTCAGTTTCCTGTGTTTTGATGCCTCAATTTCACATTCTTAACCTTAATTGAAAAGCATTATGGTTTCTTTTGGATTTAACTTCCTTGTTTTTTATTTTTACAAGAAGTCATCCTTGGGAGTGTGGAACAGCCATTATTCTGGAACCATTCTGATTTCTTTGATAAATATGTATTCACCCAAGACAACAATGGTTTTGTCTCTTGGGAGAATACATTTTAAGGCAGGGTTTTTTTTGTTTTTTTAAAAATAAGATTAGTTGTAACCAGAGGTTGGAATTTTGTATCATTGAGATCAGTTGTAGAAGAGTGCACAGAAAGACTTATTTTCCTCCTACTGGTGCATGTATAAAAATTGCCCGTGAATGGAATTACATATGTGCAATGATGGAAGAATAGACGAATGAAAAGTATCTTGTGTCCACTTTAATTTACAAGTGAGCTTTAGTGGTGCTGAATTGGTAGACCAGAAAACCAAAGGCCTCTATTCCAAAGTCAGATAAATCATACTTAATAGCTTTTGCAAGTTTTTCCATCTTATTAATGTGGCTCAACTGAGACTTGAAGGGGTCATTTCTAGAAGTAAGAAGATAAATTTAGGGATCAATCTGGGGAATCCTCTGTGTGCAAAACTTACATTGATTTTGGTAGATGTTCTGGTAAAAGAATTTGAGGAATTGGGCTCTTAGACTCTATTCTCATTACAATATTTGTTTTCTTTGGCGCATAAGCATTTCTGATCTGGTATCATGTCTGATACAAATGTCTGATGCCCAAGATTATTATATAGAGTGCCAGTTTTGGTAGGTGTCAAAATCAACTAACCTCATCCACTCCCTCCATCCCGTTCTATTAGGAATTGCATCCAGTCTACAAATTAATACCAAGTAGGCCACTGAGCTCCACTATGATGATGATGCATTTGGTGACTAGACAATGTGTTTGAAATGGTGACTTCAGTGAAAGACTCTGTATCTCATTGCCAGTCCTCCGAGTAGTCTAATTATTCCACCTGTTATTCAAAAGCCTGCTTTTAAAACAACAAAAGTGGTTGGACCAGATCATCATGGATTGCTTTTTGTCATTCTTAATCTAAAAATAAAATTGATTCTTTAATTATAGAAGTGCAGAGTATGCAAAAGGCAACTAAACTTTAAAATAAAAGCTTCTATGACTTATATATGGACAAACTGTCACTGATTTTTGTAATTTAAAAACAAAATTGCTGTCCAGCCTTGCCAAGTTTCTTCGAGAGGAGGAATTTGCATGGTTGTGCCACCAGTGCCTGATGCTGAACCATCAGAAGAGATGAGATGTTGAATGTTTTTATAGGTAACTGGAACTCATTAAACTACAACCGTATAGACTGAGTACTTCTAACTCTGTTTATAAGGTTGGGGTTTTTTTTGTGAGTTGTCTTTTAATTAAGGTGCTGTGTGATTCTTTGCATTCAGTAATATGAAGTCCAAAGTCATGCCTTATCAAGTGTGATTACAGCCCTGTTCTTCTATTCTAATCCTGTGTTTTGATCAAGAGAATGATAATCAAATATCTGAGAATGTTAATCAGTCTGACGATGACAGTTAAACATGCTGGGGTCAAAAAGGCCCAGTTTTTCTAAAATAGAAACCTGAATTGAGAATTTTGTTACAAGTAAGATTAAAAGTTCAGACACATTGGCCATTCAGTCACTGTATTGGAGAGTGGGTTTTTTTACTCTTATGATTGAGGATATTTTCTCTGGAGACAGGAAGCATGGCTATAGGTCAAGATTTGTAATTCAAACGCAGACAACTCGAAAGACCCCAGAACTTTGGACGAATTACTTTGGACAAGCTGTGGAGCCTATCTATTGTTAGTTCATGAGCTTTTATAAGGGCCTTTTTAATGGCAACTAATTGCTCAAGAAAGAATGGAAGATCAGAAAAAAATCTGAAACATCTATTGAGGAGATACATCAGCGATCAGTTGTTTTGTGTTGTTTTTTTGCTTTATTTTTTCTCTTGTCTTCTGGACAATAAACCAAAGATGTGATCTTGATTATATCTGTGGTTGTGACAAGTGAGTGTTTTTCCATCTAAAAGCCTTACCTAATTTTTCAAGTAACATTACAGTTGGGGTTGGACTTGGGCAGTTGGTGGACAAGAGAAGTGGCAGAAAGGTCCCCCTCACTTTTTCCCAAATTTCTCCATATGGGAGGATTTGACTTGTTCTTTTTTAAAGCATCTCCTCTGCCCCCCTCCTCCCGAATGCACTCACCTTTTAGAACAGGGATTAGCAACTTTGGCATGCGGGACCGCAGGGTAAGCACACTTAGTGGGCCTTGCTGCTTTATTTACCCAGTGCTTCGCCGATCGCGGCTCCCAGTGGCCACAGTCCCCCATCCTGGTCCAATGGGGGCTGCAGGAAGCGATGCAGTGCTTCCTGCAGCCCCCATTGACTGGGATGGCAAACCACAGCCAGTGGGAGCTGTGATCGGCGAAGCTCCGGGTAAACAAAACGGCGGGGCCCGCTAAGGGTGCTTACCCTGCGGTCCCGCGTGCCAACATTGCCGAGCCCTGTTTTAGAAACTCCTGTGCATACTTACAGCTGTTTAAGCAAAGATTAGAGCTAGTTTCTCCTATAGTTTGGTTCATTTCACTCTCATCTCTTCAGTGTTTATGAAAGACCTTGACCAACTTTCATTGTTTTACTGACACCTGCCTATTGCAAGATGATAATCAATAATTTTGTTGGGTCAGCAGGGGAACTAGTGATCCCAAATTATCCTGGCAGCTCAATTGCAGAGCAAGTTGCAAGTACTTTGTAGTGGTTTGCCTGACCCCTTTAGGAATAGCTCTGTTATGGTGATTGGGATTAAAATGAATATCAAATAGTTGATGGTGTGAGAGATTTGTGTTTGAAACATAAAGGTTATCCCGTTTAAATGTTTTACGTGCAATTACATATTAACAGCTAGCTTAACAATAATAACAACAAAAAGTATGGCATTTAGTAGGCAGTTCTCCCCTGTCCCCAACTTGCTGCAATGGGTTTGGAAAACGCACGTTTCTAAATTTTAGTGCAGTGGACTTTGTGCAGTGGAAGTGATGTGAATTATTTTGTGGCTTTTGCACACTGTAGTGTGATTAGATACAAAGTGTTTCCATTCTGTCTATAAACATTTCTGTTGATGTTACAGCTCTTTGATTTGTCCCATCGGATGAATTTCTCTTAATGAGTAAACATGTCCAGGTTTGATTTTGCTGCTGTTAAGCCAATGTTTTGGGGTTTTATCAGGAAGCAACAGAAACCAAATCCACCGGATTTTAGCCAATGTGTAACATTCCTGCTTTTCATTTTGTATTTCATTTTGTCATTGTTCATAAACCGTCATATGACTTAACATCTATCAAGTCTTTTTCCATTAAAAATATTAAAGCTTTACATGTTTCAACCATTGCAGTCCACATTTTCAGACTGACTTTCGTATGCTTATAGTAAGCAATGAACAGCATTTAGGAGCCTTTTAAAAATTATATTTTCATCCTTAATATATTTCTTGAACAAATATAAGACTTCACTTCAAAAGATGGTATATACTATCAAAAATAAATAAATGTAAAAATCTGCACAGACTTAGTGAAATCACAACTTGGGGCTCGCTAAATGAGTAACTGGATGAAACTTTATGGCCTGTGTTATATAAGAGGTCAAACTACATGATTTCTTATCCTTCTAGCCTTAAAATCACTGAAAAATCACACACTGTGCATACAATTTTGGTCCTAAGCATAAAATATACTTTCTAATGCTCATATGCTTATTTCTGAAATAGTACTTTCTAAAAATTTTCTCCTGAATGGGAAATATTTACTTCAACGTGTGGGTCTTTCCATATATTGTGGTACATTGGTATCTGGACCATAGTCTAAATTTCCTGATAAAACACATCAACTTGAACTTCTTATTTTTTTAATAAATCTCAGGGAAATGGGAAAAACCAAAACACACAATATAAACTTTGAGTACTACTGTCATTTTTCTCGGTGATTTGATGAAAAATGAATTGATACTGAGAATGAGTTACAATCCCCCATTTGGGTGATTTTTTTTTTTTTTCCAACGGAGTGTCTCTCTCTTTTCTCTGCGTCCCTCTAACAAGCAGGATAAAATACTCTGGCACCTGTCCTTTGCCCACATTGTTGCTCCACATATGCTGATTCCTAGAATATCAGTTAAGCATTGTTTGTCTGTAAAATGGTTTACAACCTTCTAGCCAAAATGGCAAATTGGTGCACCACGAGAGACCAGTCAAATGTTGTTTGACAACAAATGTGCTGTGGTGAAATTGCCATTTCTCACTTCGATGGGGGGCAGAGACTTGGTTTTCCATCCTCCAAATAATCACATACCCCTTCAGCCTAGAGGAACAATTCTCAAGCTTGCCAAGAAGACACAAGGTGTTCAAATCTCACCTCTAAGTGCTGTTTAAATTCTGATGTAATTACCTACCCTTATTGAAGACAGACAACCTAGAAAATAGGGAAAAGCCATTGCTACCTTAAAAAATGGGAGGGAAGTTAACAAAGAACTTGCACAATGTGGGTTCTGTGCGTACAGTAACATCTCTGACATGACAAACCTGTATCTTATCTACTGTACCACACAGTGGCTAAACCAGTTTGGGTTATCCAATCTCTAACCACTATAATTCACACTTTTCCTCTCTCAGAACAAAGGATGGAATCTAGGATTCCTGTTCCCCAGTATTCTACTGCTAACTACTAGTTTTTCAACCCACTGTGAAAATGTGCCATGCTCTCAAGTCGCTAGCCTAGGAAGGCACTAGCAATTACTTCTGTGGCTCAAATAGAAACGGCCTAAGCTAGGATTCTGAAGGTCAAGGGATTCAAATCCTGCTGTTACTCTGGGGGAGGATGGTATAGTTGCATGTGAATCACAAAATGGCAAAAACATTTTAAAACAGTTTTTATATTTGAAAACAATGTTACTCTATACATGATATGTACAGCCAAAGTATACGTTTCACATTTTATTAATTTGTCACACATTCTCCTTTGGTAGCTCCCTAGTGTGTGTTATGTGCCCCTCTTTGTGCCCAGTCCACAGGAGATGTGAGCCTGTGACTGCTCATGCTCTTTAACTCAAGTTGTAAGGACTCCATGTTTTTTGTTCTGGCGGTCATTGGTTTAGTGTTGGCCAAGATGGTGGCCATGATGCTTGTGGATTACATAGACTCTTCACAGAAGTTCTTTCCAGCTGATAGGTTATTTTATCGTGGAGAGTTGCTCTGGCTATACTTACTTGCATTAACTTTTCAATGAAAATAAAATATTAGACGCACAAAATGTACTAAAGCACATCACATCCTCTCATGGTTTTCAGCAGCTCAGTTTCTTTCTCTTATTATTGAACAGATGCAACTCTCTGCTTCTCCCTGACTCTTGGGAGCTATAGACTGAGATACACCAAAGGTGTCCTAAAACCAAACAATCTCAAGGAAATTAGGGATGGAAAAAAACCCTCTATGTTTAGTGATAGCTAAGATTGTGTCTGGACATGCCCCGTCTTCACTAAACTTATTTCCATGCTTTTAAGGTGAAGGGGAAAGACTTGTGTGTTCGTTTCCACCCTCTCAGTTGCCTGCAGCACTGTTGATAATACACTCCAAGGCTCCGTAAGACTTTCACTTTCATCTTAAATAGATATCTAAAAACACAATATATCCAAACCTCAGCAAATTTTCACTCAAACCAAACCTTAAGATTTACCTCAGTAGTGTTAAGACAAATTAACTTTCTGGATGTGTGCCGGTTAGATGTACTATCTGTTGATATAAAAGTTGCTGCGGTTACTCTTAAGGTTTTGTGTTAGAATGCAAATTTGATGAGATGCGGGGAGGGTGCTATGTATTGCTTTTGGGTATCTTGTCAAGATGGAAGTGAAAGCCTTATGGAGTGTTGTTGGTGTGTTGCCTACCACACTGCAATAATATGACGGTGGAAAGAAATGCACCAATCTTTCCCCTTAACTTCTTATTTTCTGTGCTTTTAAGATTATGGGTGAATGAGATGTGTCTTGCCACAACCTTAGCTGTCACTTTTTCTCTTCTTTGCTTCCTGTCCATCAACTCAGCAGCGATGATGGGTCCGAATGAGGTTATTCTCTGTAAATCCTCCTGGGTCAATGCTATGAGGTCAATCTCATCTATGAATCTAAAGTTACTCACTGTCCTCCCACCTAGCCTGATTCTTCTCGTTTCATCTCTAAGTGCTACAGACAGTACTGCTTCCAATACTAAGTTGAACAAATGTGGCAATAGTATGCATCCTTGTCTCTCTCCTTACTGCCATTCTGAACCACTCCTTCAGTTTCTTGTTTACTCCTGCCACACTCCTGGTCTTTCTGTAGATGTTTTCTATTGACTTGATCAATTTCAGCTCAGGGATGCCATACATTCTTAAGATTTGCCATTACCCTTTCTACAAAATGCTATCAAAAGCCTGTTTGAAGTCTTACAGAATTGTTGTAACAGGTTCGGCTGTGTTCTATATATTTCTCCAATATCTGTCTTATCAAAAATAGCTGATCTGTTGTACTTCATTCTGGTCTGAATCCTACCTGTTCCTCTGCAAGCACTGCTTCCACATACCTCTTCATCAGGACATTGCAGAGGGAATGAATACTTTTTCTAGAGTGCTGAATCAGATGATTCCTCTGTGGTTCTTGTGCTCACTCATATCTCCTTTTTTATAAGTCGGTTGTATTATCACTTCCTCCTCCTCCTCCTGTTCACTTGGCACTTGCTGTTGCATGTAAATCTTGTTGAATAGCTTGTGCATTGCCTTCACTGTGTAAAATGTCACTAAACATTATTATTATTAATTATTTTGCTAATTAATACTAAAGATGGGCCGGTGTTTCCCTTTGATATATAGGCTTACATTTTGTACACACTTTTTCTTGACCTAGAATATTGTTAGTCATTTATGCATCTTTCATGATCAAATGTAGTTTCAGTGGCCATAACACTTAATTTTACGTGTAATTTTTTTCTTGATGGACTTTTCTTAATATTTACAGAACACTTCGATATTCTTTAAAACTACTATCTTTGATCTGGTGACAAAAAGTCCTGTGGCACCTTAAAGACTAACTAAAATTTTTTAGAGCATAAGCTTTCGTGAGCTAGTACCCACTTCGTCGGATGCATGCAGTGGAAGTATCCAGGGGCAGGTATAAATAGGTAGGCAAGAACCAGGTGGGAGATAACAAGGTTAGTCCAATCAGGCTGAACCAGCTTTTTATCTCTAATCAGGGAGGGTGAGGTGTTCCTCTAGCAGCTGAACTGGAGGTGTGAATAGCGAGAGAAGAGAAGCTGCTTTTGTAGTTAGCTAGCCATTCAAAATCTCTATTCAGTCCCAAATCGATTGTGTCAAATTTGCAAATGAATTGCAGCTCTGCAGTCTCTCTTTGCAGTCTGGACTTGAAGTTTTTTTGCTGCAAAATGCTGACCTTTAAATCTTTTATAGTGTGTCCGGTGAGGTTGAAGTGCTCTCCTACAGGTTTTTGAATATTGCCATTCCTGATATCTGATTTGTGTCCATTTATCCTTTTTCGTAGGGACTGTCCAGTTTGGCCGATGTACATAGCAGAGGGACATTGCTGGCACATAATGGCGTATATTACATTGGTAGATGTGCAGGTGAATGAACCAGTGATGGTGTGGCTGATCTGGTTTGGTCCTATGACAGCAAACAGCAAAACATCAAAAAAGAGCTTTCCAACCTGGAGACCTTGATAAACAACCAACCCCCCACACAAACAGACTTTACTAAAATAAGACAAGAGATCTATATTACACACTTCACGTCTCTACAAAAGAAAAAGGACTGCAAGCTATCTAAAATCCTGCCCGCCACATGGGGCCACAGCAGTGGTACCCCTAACCCACCCAGCAGTATCGTCAGTCTATCCAGCTACACACTCAGCTCGGCAGAAGAGTCTGTCCTATCTCAAGGACTCTCATTCTGCCCCACCACCCCCACAAACATGATACAATTCTGCGGTAATCTGGAAGCCTACTTTGGCCGTCTCCGACTCAAAGAATACTTTCAAGACTACATAGAACAGCGCACTGATACACAGACACCATCCCACCAGCAGCACAAGAAGAACTCCTCCACATGGACTCCACATGAGGGTCGAAATGACAGTCTGGACCTACACATAGAATGCTTCCGCCGACGTGCACACGCAGAAATTGTGGAAAAACAACACCGCCTGCCTCACAACCTAAGTCGAGCAGAACGCAATGATATCTACAGCCTCAGAAACAACCCTGACATCATAATCAAAGAGGCTGATAAAGGAGGTGCTGTTGTCATCATGGACAAGTCTGACTACCAAAAGGAGGCTACCAGACAACTCTCCAACACCAGTTTCTACAGGCCACTTCCCTCAGATCCCACTGAAGAATATACTAAGAAACTGCACCGTCTACTCAGGACACTCCCTACACTAACACAGGAACAAATTAACATACCCTTAGAACCCCGACCGGGGTTATTCTATCTTTTACCCAAGATCCACAAACCTGGAAATCCTGGACACCCCATCATCTCGGGCATTGGCACTCTCACTGAAGGACTGTCTGGGTATGTGGACACTGTACTCAGACCCTACGCCACCAGCACTCCCAGCTATCTCCGTGACACCACCAACTTCCTGAGAAAACTACAATCCATTGGTGACCTTCCAGAAAACACCATCCTAGCCACCATGGATGTAGAGGCTCTCTACACAAACATCCCACACAAAGATGGAATACAAGCTGTCAGGAATAGTATCCCTGATGATGCCACAGCACAAGTGGTTGCTGAGCTCTGTGACTTTATCCTCACACACAATTATTTCAAATTTGGTGACAATATATACCTCCAGACCAGTGGCACCGCTATGGGCACCCGCATGGCCCCACAGTATGCCAACATCTTTATGGCTGACTTGGAACAACGCTTCCTCAAATCTTGTTCACTCACGCTCCTCCTCTATCTACGCTATATTGATGACATCTTCATCATCTGGACCCATGGGAAAGAAGCTCTGGAAGAATTCCACCATGATTTCAACAGCTTCCACCCCACTATCCGCCTCAGCCTGGACCAGTGTACACGGGAGGTCCACTTCCTGGACACCACGGTGCAAATTAATGACGGCCACATCAACACCACCCTATACCGAAAACCTACCGACAGCTATGCCTACCTTCATGCCACCAGCTTCCACCCCGGGCACACCACACGATCCATTGTCTACAGCCAAGCACTGAGGTACAATCGTATTTGCTCCAACCCCTCAGACAGAGACCAACACCTACAAGATCTCCACCAAGCTTTCTCAAAACTACAATACCCACACAAGGAAGTAAGGACACAGATCAACAGAGCCAGACGTGTACCCAGAAGCCTGCTGCTGCAAGACAAGCCCAAGAAAGAAAACAACAGACCACCACTGGCCATCACCTACAGTCCTCAGTTAAAGCCTCTCCAACGCATCATCAGTGATCTACAACCCATCCTGGACAACAATCCCTCACTTTCACAGGCCTTGGGAGGCAGGCCAGTCCTGGCCTACAGACAACCTGCCAACCTCAAGCATATTCTCAC
>ML679280.1:0-15388 GCA_007922305.1 Dermatemys mawii
CTTATTGCTTGCAATAAATCTTGTTTTTCCAGAAGTCTACTGAGTTAGGCCTGTCCTTCGAGGTGTATTGGACTGAACTCCAAAGGAAATAAGCAGTTTTTGCAACAATTCTGGCACCCCAGATGGGACAGCCTTTGGACGACTTCGGGATCACCGCAGACCGACCAGAGGAAGGATAGTGCGCACCGGGCAGTTTTTGCCCGTCCTAACTCTCGACCTGACCTGCGGTGATACCCGGAACGTTAAAACGTGAGTCCCTACAAATCAGGCAAGACTAGAGGCTTCTGGAGTTTGGTAGGCGCCTGGGAAACAGAGCGGTGTAAGTATCTCCATTACTCTCATTGTTAATTTGTTTGGTGATTTTAGTACTTTTGTATTAATTCGCCGTTTGTAGATTCCTTGTGAATCATTTGGTATAGCAATGGGATCAGGTCGCTCCTGAATGGAAGATTCCGCCTTTCCCTTGGGTTGTATGTTACGTAACTTTGGTAAATTTAAGAGTAATCATGGTATTAAGATGACTAAAGATGAGTTGATTATGTTCTGTCAGTTGGAATGGACCACATTCGGTCTTGGTTGGCCCGATTCAGGGTCCTTTGGTGTAGACCTCACAACTAAGGTTTATAAAACGGTGGTTACAAATCAACACTGGGACCAGTTCCCCTATATTGATTGTTGGCTAACAGTATGTCAGGATCGGCCCCCCTGGCTTATTAAATGTGCCTCTAAATTATGTAAACAAATGCACCTAGGGGTTCCCAAGCCTCGTCCAGCTATTCTCTGCGAGCCTGCAGAGGATGCTTGTCTTGAGACTGTAATGCCATCAGCCCCCCCCTTATAGGCCATCCACCCCCATTCCCTCAGGAAGTGGTCCAACTGGCCCATCTCCGTCTGTTACTAGCCCTGTTCAACTGGCTAGTCCCCTGACTCCAGAGGACAGTCCCACCCAAGGGGGAGCAAATGGAATCAGTAACATAATTGCTGAATTTGACCCCCTTTCCCCAAGCCGTCACACGGGACCTGCCTCAAATACCCGAAGTCATGATTTAATAAACCGAGCCTGCCCCATGCGAGAAGTAATGTCCGCCACTGGCCGAACATCTTTCCTCTATGCCCCCTTTACTACCACGGACTTATTTAATTGGAAAAGTCAAAACCCCTCTTACAGGGAAAATCCCATGGTACAGATAAGGGTGGGTGGCAAGGAATATAAAGCTCTAGTGGATACCGGGGCTACGTATTCTATGATCCCTGCAAAACCCCCTTCTGCTGAAGAAAGCGGAAAACATGTAATAATAGAAGGAACTGAGGGAAAACAGAGTAAACTGCCTGTATATAAGCCCTTGCTTACAAAAATCGGGGACAATATGCTAGAGCATGCCTTTATTGTTTCACCTACATGCCCCGTTGCTCTGTTAGGATGAGATATCCTAACCAAACTACAAGTTGAAATCTTTTTCCAAGAGCAGATTGTAGTACACCTACCAGGAAAACAGGGTTCAAACTATCAAATGGCCCTCTTTAACAAGGAGTCAACTACCTGCACAGGGAACATTGAAGACTTAGAAGGAATAAACCCTGATGTATGGGCAGATGGAAACCCTCCAAGGGCGACATCTGTACCCCCTGTGAAAATACCACTAAAAGAAAAAGAAAGCCCGGTCTGTGTAAAACAGTACCCTTTGTCAAAAGCAGCTCGTCTGGGTTTAAAGCCCCTCATCGAAAAATTCAAGCAGTGGGGCTGGCTAGTGGAGGGGTCATCCCCTTTCAATACCCCCATATTGGGAGTGCCTAAGCCAGATGGTACCTATAGATTGGTGCATGCCTTAAGAGCAATAAATAAGAAGGTTATTGTAGACCACCCTATGGTCCCGAACCCTCACACCATTCTAACACAGATTCCGCCTGCAGCAGCTGTTTTTACAGTGTTGGATTTAAAGGATGCTTTCTTCTCAATACCATTAGAAAAGGAAAGCTGGAAATTGTTTGCTTTTGAATGGGAGGACCCAGAAACTCACTATAAGACTCAGTTAATGTGGACTGTTTTACCTCAAGGGTTTGTGTCATCCCCCCATCTTTCTGGAACAGCATTGCAGAAAGATTTAGAAAACTGGAAAAGCCAGCATTCAGAGATTGCCTTGCTCCAGTATGTTGATGACTTGTTAATTGCCAGTCCTGATCTGCAAGTGGGGAAGAGAGCAACCGAGTCTCTGCTAAATATTCTAGGGGAGAAAGGGTATAAAGTTTCACGGGAAAAAGCCCAGATATGCCAACCGAAGGTTACCTTCCTGGGATATGAAATTGAGAAAGGGGTACAAGCTCTCAGCAAAGAGAGAATCAGGGCAATTCAAGATATGCCTGCCCCAACCAACCCTAGAGAACTACGAGCCTTCTTAGGTCTGACTGGATTCTGTAGACTATGGATCCCAGACTATGGTAACAAGGCTAAACTTTTATATGAATCTCTCACTAAGGAAGGCCTCACAAATTGGAAATGGACTAGTGAGCATCAGCATGCTTTTGAACTGCTAAAAGCAGCCTTAATGCAGCCTCCGGCTCTCATGATTCCTAATGAGCGCAAGCCCTATAGACTCTACGTACATGAGAATAAGGGCATTGCTTCGGGAGTTCTAACTCAGCCGGTAGGCCCAACCTGGAAACCTGTGGGCTATTACTCAAAGGTACTGGACCCGGTAGCCAAGGGGTGGCCGGCTTGCCTGCGAGCTGTAGCAGCAACTGCAACCATAGTGACAGAAGCCCAAAAGATAGCAATGGGAGCAGATATGGACATACACACCCCACATGGGGTCCCCCAGATTCTTGGAATAGAAGGTGGGAAATTCTTAAGCCCTTCTCGACAATCCAGATATGAAATCTTCCTATTGTCTAACCAAGGGCTTACATTTAAACATACTACAGCTTTAAATCCAGCTACCCTTCTCCCTGAGCCAGGACCACCTAACCATGATTGTTTAGAAGTACTTACAGAGACGGTGCTAATTCGACCAGACCTGCAGGACGATCCTCTGGAAAACCCAGACGAGGAATTTTTTGTGGACGGAGCTAGCAGTATGGTACAAGGCACCAGACAGACAGGCTGCGCTGTTGTGACCCTGACTGAAATACTGTGGAAGGAAAAGCTCCCCGCCAGCTGGTCAGCACAAGCAGCAGAACTCACTGCATTGACACGAGCCCTCTGTCTGGGGACAGACAAGAGGGTAAATATCTTTACTGACTCTCGATATGCTTTCTCCACTGTGCACGCTCATGGACTATTATGGAAAGAGCGTGGATTTATTACAGCTTCGGGACAGAGAATAGCAAACGGACCACAAATCCTGGCACTGTTGGACGCCCTTAAACTACCTAAGGAAGTCGCTGTGGTTCATGTCAGAGCCCATGGACGAGCTGCAGATGAACACCAGAGAAAAGGGAACACTAAAGCAGACGCCGCTGCAAAGGAAGCAGCACGGATGGGAGGCGACGTAGGCTTTGAAGGAATTGCACAGGAAATCCCAACATGCCTTGAGGATTGTGTGGTGAAATACACCCTGGAGGACGATAAAGCAGCACAAGACAACCTTGCCATAAAGAACAAAAATGGCTGGTGGGTAGCACCAGGAGGGAAAATCGTGATACCACGGCCATTACTGCTGGAAGTGCTCTTGAACCTGCACGCTTCTACACATATGGGAGGAAACGCGATGGGAGACCTGCTGGTGCGTCAAATAATATCACCAGGACTATACTTGGAAGCACACCGAGTAGCAACACAGTGTCCAACATGTCAAAAGGTGAACCCCAAACCACCCCGACCACCAGTTCCAACGGGAGGAAGACAATGGACTTACTACCCTGGCCAGGCATGGCAAATTGACTTCGCTGAACTTCCCAAGGCTGGACGATACCAGTACCTGCTAGTGCTAGTGGACCAGCTAACCGGATGGGTAGAGGCATACCCCACCAGGACTGCCACAACATCTACAGTAGCACGAGTCCTACTACAGGAAGTGATACCACGATTCTTACTACCAGAATCCATCGAATCAGATCAGGGTAGCCACTTCATAGGAAAGGTAGTGCAGGAAGTAGCTAAAGCCCTAAACATTAAGTGGAAGCTCCACACCCCGTGGAGACCCCAGAGCTCAGGACAGGTAGAACGAATGAATAGGACTATAAAAACCATGTTAACTAAAATCTGCACTGAAACACACTTAAAATGGCCCCAAGCCCTACCCCTTGCCTTAACTCGCATTCGCAGCATACCCCGTAGAAGATTAAAATTATCCCCCTTCGAGTTAATGTTTGGGATGCCTCCTAGAGTTCTGCCAGCGGGTTGGAGGGAGCAAATTTCTTTTGATGTGGGAAAAACTGAACTTAAAGAACATGTAATTGCCTTGCAGTCTGTATTGTCTTCTCTCCACAGATTCGCTGCACCCTTCCAGAGTCTGCCCCTGGACACTCCTATCCACAACTTCCAGCCAGGAGATCAGGTGTTGGTACAGAAGTGGAAAAAGGACCCTTTGTCTGAGAGGTGGGACGGACCTTATCAAGTTTTACTCACAACACACACGGCTGTAAAACTTGAGAACAGTGACAAATGGACACATTGTTCAAGTATTAAAAAGTACACCCCACCTCTCCTCCGGAATCCTGAGACTCCACCTAAGGATGACTGGACTGTTACTCGCCTGGATCCTCTGCGACTCCGACTTAACCGTGTTCAGTAACATGTTTGTGTTCCACATTTTAATTGGATATGTCTTTGTATGTAGGATGTATAATTTAACCCCTAGAGGTTTCCAAGCATATGAAAACACTTGGGTATCATTGGCAAGGTTAGCCTTAAATTCATCTATCTTTTGCCTGCCAAATACATATGCTGTAGGTAAAATTATGGAAACATGTTTTCTTGGCATTAGTACAACCCCTTCCACATTGAAAAATTACACACACTTAAAAAATTTTGCCAAAACGATGACGTATGATGATTTGTATGAAATGGGCCAAATAATGAGCAGCCCATCTGCCAAGATGTTTTCATTTTTGGTTGCAAATGAAACACCAGCTGCCCAGTGTGTCGCTTTTGAAGGTGCCACTCAGTATATTCATGATCTTACAAACAAAGAGTTGGAGTTGTTAAGAAAATGATTGTTAGGAAAATGTAACTTAGAATGTTGTAGTATAAAATAACCTTAGATTTATAATCTCACTCCCTGTATATGTACTATTGACCCCTAGTTTAACATGCATTTTAAACTTGCGTTCACCCTGTCACAGATGTGCAGGCATCATAGTGTCTAAGTACCCCTAAGTGTTTTGAACCTCCTGTTTACCAGACATGTAAATGAAATAGATTAAGACCAACAATGGATGTAATAGCCATTAAGTGTTCCCACCTGTGTAAGTGGATTGAAAGTCCCCCTCCCTTATCAACACAGGGGTATAAAATATCTACACACATGTATTGAGTTGAGCCAGTTGTTTGGGTGATAACCCCTTCTGACTCCTTATTGCTTGCAATAAATCTTGTTTTTCCAGAAGTCTACTGAGTTAGGCCTGTCCTTCGAGGTGTATTGGACTGAACTCCAAAGGAAATAAGCAGTTTTTGCAACAAGAGGACTTTAAAGCTCCTCCAGGACTCAAATGCGTGTAAACGACAGTTATAGTCCCCCTGGAGCTTCCAGCGTGGTGGCCGAGAACTCTGAAGCTTCTCCAGGGGCCTAAATGCGTGTAAACCACAGTTCAGGTCCCCCTGGAGATTCCAACGTGGTGGCAGAGGACTTCAAAGCTCCTTAGGGGCTTATTGCCTGGGGAGACAGGAATTTAGCTGTACAAAAAGCTCAATGGAGGTGGAAACGACTGTTAAGATCCTACTGGAGCTTCCAGTGTGGTGGCACAGGACTTTAAAGCTCCTCCAGAGACTCAAATGCGTGTAAATGACTGTTAAGGTCCCCCTGGAGCTTCCAGCGTGCTGGAAGATGGTTTAAAGCTCCTCCAGGGGTTTATTGTTGGGGGAGATTAGAGTTCAGCTGCACCAGGAGCATAATGGAGGTGGAAACGACTGTTAAGGTCCCCCTGGAGCTTCCAGCCTGGTGGAAGATGGTTCAAAGCTCCTCCAGGGGCTTATTGGTGGGGGACATGGGTGTTCAGCTGCACAAGGAGCATAATGGAGGTGGAATCCACTGTAAAGGTCCCTCTGGAGCTTCCAGCGTGGTGGCAGAGGACTTAAAAGCTCCTCTAGGACTCAAATGCATGTAAACGACAGTTACAGTCCCCCTAGAGCTTCCAGCGTGGTGGCAGAAAAGTTTGAAGCTCCTCCAGGGGCTTAAATGCGTGTAAACCACAGTGAAGGTGCCCCTGGAGCTTCCAATGTGGTGGCAGAGGACTTCAAAGCTCCTTAGGGGCTTATTGCTGGGGAGACGGGTGTTTACCTTTACAAGAAGCTGAATGGAGGTGGTAACGACTGTTAAGTTCCCCCTGGAGCTGGAAATCCAGCGTGGTGGCAGAGAACTGTGAAGCTCCTCCACGGCTTAAATGCGAGTAAACCACAGTTAAGGTCCCCCTGGAGCATCCAGCGTGGTGGTAGAGGACTTTAAGGCTCCTCCAGAGACTCAGATGCGGGTAAACAACTGTTAAGGTCCCCCTGGAGATTCCTGCGTGGTGGAAGACGTTTTAAAGTTCCTCCAGGGGCTTATTGGTGGGGGAGATGGGTGTTCAGCTGCACCACGATCTTCATGAAGGTGGAAACGACTCTTAAGGTGCCCCTGGAGATTCCAGCGTGGGGGCAGAGGACTTTAAAGCTCGTCAAGGGGCTTATTGGAGGGGGAAACGGGTGTTTAGCTGCACCAGGAGCATAATGGAGGTGGAATCGACTGTTCAGGTCCCCCTGGAGCTTCCAGCGTGGTGGCAGAGGACTTCAAAGCTCCTTAGGGGCTTATTGCCTGGGGAGACGGGTATTCAGCTGTACAAAAAGTTCAATGGATGTGGAAACAACTGTTAAGGTTCCCCTGGAGCTTCCAGCTTTGTGTCAGAGGACTTTCAAGCTCCTCAAGGACTCAAATGCTTGTAAACGACAGTTATAGTCCCCCTGGCACTTCCAGCGTGGTGGCAGAGAACTCTGAATCTCCTCCACGGGCTTAAATGCATGTAAACCACAGTTCAGGTCCCCCTGGAGCGTCCAGCGTGGTGGAAGATGGTTTAAAGCTCCTCCAGGGGCTTATTGGTGGGGGAGATGCGTGTTCAGCTGCCCCCGGAGCTTCATGGAGGTGGAAACGACTGTAAAGGTCCCTCTGGAGCTTCCAGTGTGGGGGCAGAGGACTTTAAAGCTCCTCGAGGGGCTTATTGGAGGGGGAAACGGGTGTTTAGCTGCACCAGGAGCATAATGGAGGTGGAATCGAGTGTTAAGGTCCCCCTGGATCTTCCAATGTGGGGACAGAGGACTTGAAAGCTCCTTCGGGGCTTATTGCCTGGAGAGACGGGTGTTTAGCTGTACAAAAAGCTCAATGGAGGTGGAAACGACTGTTAAGGTCCTACTGGAGCTTCCAGTGTGGTGGCACAGGACTTTAAAGCTCCTCCAGAGACTCAAATGCGTGTAATCGACTGTTAAAGTCCCCCTGGAGCTTCCAGCGTGGTGGCAGAGGACTGGGGAGCTCCAGCAGGGCTAATTGGTGGGGGAGATGGGTGTTTAGCCGCACCAGGAGCTCTAAGGAGTCTGAAAGTACTGTTAAGGAACCCCTGGAGCTTCTAGCGAAGTAGAAGTGCACTTTGAAGATCCTCCAGAGGCTTATAGGAGGGGAAGACAGGTGTTTAGCTGCACCAGGAGCTTATTGGAAGTGGAAACGACAGGTAGGGTCCCCCTGGAGTTTACAGCGTGTTGGCAGAGGACATTAAAGCTTCTGTAGGGGCTTATTGGTTGGGGAAACGGGTATTTAGCTGAATCAGGATCATTATGGAGGTGGAAACGACTGTTAAGGTCCCACTGGAGTTTCCAGCGTGGTGGCAGAGGACTTGGGAACCCCACCAGGGGCTAATAGTTGGGGAAAACGGATTTTTAGCTGCACCAGGAGCTTAAAGGACTTCAAATCTACTGTTAAGTTCCCTCGGAGCTTCTAGGGTAGTGGAAGTGGATTTTGAAGCTCCTCCAGGGGCTCATTGGTGAGGGAGACGGGTATTTAGCTGCACCAGGAACTAAAGGGAAGTTGAAACGACTGCTAGGGTCCCCCTGGAGCTTGCAGCGTCCTGACAGTGGTCTTTAAAGCTCCTCCACGGGCTTATTGGCAAGGGAGACGGGTGTATAGCTCCTCAAGGAGCTTCATGGATGTGGAAACTACTGTCAAGGAACCCCTAGAGCTTCTGGCGTGGTGACAGAGGATGTTAAAGCTCCTCCAGTGACTCAAATGCGTGTAAACGATTCTTAAGGTCCCCCTATAGCTTCCAGCGTGCTGACAGAGGACTTTAAGGCTCCTCCAGGGGCTTATTGGAGGCGGAAACAGGTGTTTAACTGCACCAGGAGCTTCAAGGATTTGAAAACGACTGTTAAGGTCCCCCTGGAGCTTCTAGTGTAGTGGCAGCATGCTTTATAGCTCCTCCAGGGGCTTGTTGGTGGGGGAGACGGGTATTGAGCTACACTAGGAGCTTAGTGGAGGTGGAAATGACTGTTAAGGTGCCCCTGGAAATTCCAGCGTGGTGGCAGAGGACTTGGGAGCTCCAGCAGGGGCTAATTGGTGGGGAAGATGGGTGTATAGCTCCACCAGGAGCTTAATGGAGGTGGAAACGACTGTTAAGGTCCCCCTCGAGTTTCCAGCATGGTGGCAGAGGACATTAAAGCTCCTTCAGGGGTTCATATGCGTGTAAATGATTCTTAAGGTCCCCCTGGGGTTTCTAGCGTTGTGGCAGAGGACTTTAAAGCTCCTCCAGTGGCTAAATGGTGGGGGAAGCGGGTTTCTAGCTGCACCAGGAGCTTAATGGAGGTGGAAACGACTTGTAAGGTCCCCCTGGAGCTTCCAGCTTCATGGCAGAGGACTTTGAAGTTCCTAAGGGGTTCAAATGAGTTCAAACCACAGTTAAGAGCCCCCTGGAGCTTCCAGGGTAGCTTCAGAGCACTGTAAAGGTACTCCAGCTGCTTATTGGAGGGGGAGATGGGTGTTTAGCTGCACCAGGAGCTTCAAGGACTTCAAAACGACTGTTAAGGTCCCTTTGGAGCTTCCAGCATGGTGGCAGAGGACTTTAAAGCTCATCCCAGGGATTATTGGGGAGGGAAACGGGTGTTTATCTGCACCAGGAGCTTAATGGACATGGAAAGGACTGTTAGGGTTCCCCTGAGCTTTCAGCGTGGTTTCAGAGGACTTTCAAGCTCCTACCGGGGCTTATTGGCTGGGGAGACGGCTATTGAGCTACACCGGGAGCTTAATGGAGGTGGAAACGACAGTTAAGGTTCCCCTGGAGCTTCCAGCGCCTTGGCAGAGGACTTTAAAGCTCCTGTAGGGGCTGTGACGGAGTCAGACCAGAAGGATATAGGAGATTGCTGGAAGGCAGGTACATTAGTCTCAGGGTGTGCAGGTCCCTGTTCCCTGGATAGCCAAACAAAGGCTACTCCAGGCCATTCAAGACACCTGGGGCCAATTAAGAACCTTCTACAAAGGAGTAGAAACAGCTAGCCTAATTGGGACACCTGAAGCCAATCAGGGACTGGCTGAAACCAAATAAAAACCTCCCAGTTAGTCAGGTGGCTGTGGGTGTCAGGAGCTGTGGAAGGAAGTTGTGCTGTTGGTGAGACTGAGTGGTGGACAACTTCTCATCCAGAAGGAAGCAGGCCCTGAGGTAAGGGTGAAGTGGAGTTTGAAGAAGCGGGGACTGTTGTGGGGAAGTAGCCCAGGGAATTGTATTGTGTTTTGTGGAGAAAAGGTCAGCCATCTTAGCTGATACTATTAGGGTCCCTGGGCTGGAGCCCAGGGTAGAGGGCGGGCCTGGGCTCCCCCCTTTCTGCCTCCCCTAATTAGTCTCTAAGACTGGGAGACAATAGAGACTGTGCCAGGAAGGACAGCTTCTCCTCACTGGTTTGTGATGAAAATGGCTCAATAGACTGTGACCTTGTCTCCAGAGAGAGAAGGGCTCCGTGGAGGGTCACAGTGAGCCGCTGTGGCTAGTAAAAATCAGCAAGGAAATGCAGGATCCACGAAGATAAGGACGGAGCTTTGTCACAGGGCTTATTGGAAAGGGAGACGGATGTTTAGCTGCCCCAGGAGCTTAAAGGAGTTCAAAACATCTGTTAAGGTCCCCCTGGAGTTTCTGGCATGGTGGCAGCGTACTTTAAAGCTCCTCCAGCGGCTTATTGGTGGGGGAGACAGGTATTGAGCTACACTATGAGCTTAATGGAGGTGGAAATGACAGTTAAGGTCCCACTGGAGCTTGCAGCGTGCTGGCAGAGGACTTTAAATATCCTCCACGGGCTTATTAGCAAGGGAGATAAGTGTATAGCTCCACCAGGAGCTTAATGGATGTGGAAATGACTGTCAAGGATCCCCTGAGGCTTCCAGGGTGCTGGCAGAGGACTTCGAAGTTCCTCCAGGGGCTTATTGGTGGGGAGACGAGTGTATAGCTGCACCAGGAGGTTAAAGGGGGTGCAAACGACTGTTAAGGTCCCCATGGAAATTCCAGCGTGGTGCAGAGGACTTGGGAGTTCCAGCAGGGCTAATTGATGGGGGAGACGGGTGTTTAGTTGCACCAGGAGCTTGAAGGAGTTCGAAACGTCTGTTAAGGTCCCCCTGGAGCTTCTGGCATGGTGGTAGAGGACTTTAAAGCTCCTCCAGGGGCTTATTGGAAAGGGAGACTGGTGTTTAGCTGCACCAGGAGCTTAATGGATTTTGAAACGACTGTTAGGGTCCCCGTGGAGCTTGCAGAGTGGTGGCAGAGGACTTGGGAGCTCGACCAGGTGCTTCTTGGTGGGGGAGACAGGTGTTTAGCTGCTCCAGGAGCTTAAAGGAGGTCAAATCGACTGTTAAGGTCCCCCTGGAGTTTTCAGCGTCGTGGCAGAGGACCTTAAAGCTCCTAAGGGGTTCAAATGAGTGTAAACCACAGTTAATGTCCCTGTGGAGCTTTCAGAGTAGCTTCAGAGCACTTTAAAGCTCCTCCAGGTGCTTATTAGAGGGGGAGATGGGTGTTTAGCTGCACCAGGAGCTTAATGGAGGTGGAATCGACTATTAAGGTCCACCTGGAGCTTCCAGAGTAGTGGCAGAGTACTTGGGAGCTCCAGCAGGGGCTAATTGTTTGGGGATACGGGTGTATAGCTGCACAAGGAGCTTCATGGAGGTGGAAACGACACTTAAGGTCCACCTGGAGGTTGCAGCGTGATGGCAGAGGACTTGGGAGCTCTAGCAGGGGCTAATTGGTGGGGGACACAGGTGTGTAGCTGCACTAGGAGCTTAATGGAGGTGGAAACGACTGTTAAGGTCCCAAGGATTTTCCAGCGTGGTGGCAGAGGAGTTTAAAGCTCCTCTGGGGACTTATTAATGGGGAGATGGGTATTTAACTGCACCAGCAGCTCAACGGAGTTTGAAATGAGTGTTAGGGTCCCCCTGGAGCTTGCAGCGTGGTGGCAGAGGACGTTAAAGCTCCTCCAGGGGCTTATGGGAGGGAAAAACGGGGTTTTACCTGCCCGAGGAGGTTAAAGGAGTCCAAAATGACTGTTAAGGTCCCCCTGGAGCATGAAGTATGGTGGGAGAGGACTTTAAAGCTCCTCCAGTGGCTAATTGGAGAGGGAGACGGGTTTACAGCTGCAACAGGAGCTTAATTCAGGTGGAAACGACTGTTAAGGTCCTCCTGGAGCTTCCAGCGTGGTCGCAGAGGAGTTTAAAACTCCTCCAGGGACATATTTAAACACCTTTGCCACCAGGCTGGAAGCTCCAGGGGGAACTGAACTGTGGTTTACATGCATTTAGGCCCCTGGAGCAGCTTCAGAGTTCTCTGTCACCACGCTGGAAGCTCCAGGAGGACTATAACTGTCGTTAATACGCATTTGAGTCCTGGAGGAGCTTTAAAGTCCTCTCACACAACGCTGGAAGCTCCAGGGGGACCATTACAGTCGATTCCACTTCCAATATGTTCCTGTTGCAGCTAAGCACCCGTTTCCCCAGCCAATAAGCCCATAAGGAGCTTTAAAGTCGTCTGACACCACACTGGAAGTCCCAGAGGGTCCATAACAGTCGTTTACACGCATTTGAGTCCCTGGAGGAGCTTTCAAGTCCTCTACCCCGACGCTGGAAGCTCCAGGGTGGCCAGAACAGTCGTTTCCACCTGCATGAAGCTCCTGGTACACCTGAACACCCATCTCCCCCACGAATAAGCCCCTGGAGGAACTTTAAACCGTCTTCCACCACGCTGGAAGCTCCAGGGGGACCTTAACAGTCCTTCACAAGCCTTTCAGTCTTTGAAGGAGCTTTAAACACCTCTGACACCACGCTGGATGCTCCAGGGGGACCTGAACTGTGGTTTACACGCATTTAGGCCCCTAGAGGAGCTTCAGAATTCTCTGCCACCACACCGGAAGCTCCGGGAGGACTACAATTGTCGTTTACACGCATTTGAGTCCTGGAGGAGCTTTAAAGTCCTCTCACACAACGCTGGAAGCTCCAGGGGGACCTTTACAGTCGATTCCACCTCCATTATGTTCCTGATGTAGCTAAACACTCGTTTCCCTCTCCAATAAGCCCCTTGGGGAGCTTTCAAGTCCTCTACCCCCACGCTGGAAGCTCCAGGGGGCCCAGAACAGTCGCTTCCACCTCCATGAAGCTCCTGGTGCAGCTAAACAACCATCTCCCCCACCAATAAGCCCCTGGAGGCACTTTAAACCGTCTTCGACCTCGCTGGAAGCTCCAGGGGGACATTAACAGTTGTTTATATGCATTTGAGTCTCTGGAGGAGCTTTATAGTCCTCTGCCACCACGCTGAAAGCTGCAGGGGGACCTGAACTGTGGTTTACATGCATTTAGGCCCCTGGAGCAGCTTCAGAGTTCTCTGCCACCACGCTGGAATCTCCAGGGGGCCTATAACTGTCGTTTACACGCATTTGAGTCCTGGAGGAGCTTTAAAGTCCTCTGACACAACGCTGGAAGCTCAAGTGGGACCTTAACAGTCGATTGCACATACATTATGCTCCTGGTGCAGCTAAACACCCGTTTCCCCCTGCAATAAGCCCCTAAGGAGCTTTAAACTCCCCTGAAACCACGCTGGACGCTCCAGGGGGACCTGAACTGTGGTTTACATGGATTTAGGCCCCTGGAGCAGCTTCAGAGTTCTCTGCCACCACGCTGGAAGCTCCAGGGGGTCCATAACAGTCGTTTACACGCATTTAGGACCCTGGATGAGCTTCAGAGTTCTCTGCCATCACGCCGGAAGCTCCAGGGGGCCTATAACTGTCGTTTACACGCATTTGAGTCCTGGAGAAGCTTTAAAATCCTCTGACACAACGCTGGAAGCTCCAGGGGGACCTTTACAGTTGTTTACACGCCTTTGAGTCTCTGTAGGAGCTTCAGAGTTCTCTGCCACCACGCTGGAAGCTGAAGGGGGACCTTAACAGTCGATTCCACATATATTATGCTCCTGGTGCAGCTAAACACCCGTTTCCCCAGCCAATAAGCCCCTAAGGAGGTTTAAACTCCTCTGACACCACGCTGGGCATTCCAGGGGGACCTGAACTGTGGTTTATACGGATTTAGGCCCCTGGAGCAGCTTCACAGTTCTCTGCCACCATGCTGGAAGCTCCAGGGGGATTTTTACAGTCGATTCCACCTTCATTATGTTCCTGATGCAGCTAAACACCCGTTTCCCCCTCCAATAAGCCCCTTGGGGAGCTTTCAAGTCCTCTACCCCCACGCTGGAAGCTCCAGGGGGCCCAGAACAGTCGTTTCCACCTCCATGAAGCTCCTGGTGCACCTGAACACCCATCTCCCCCACGAATAAGCCCCTGGAGGAACTTTAAACCGTCTTCCACCACGCTGGAAGCTCCAGGGGGACCTTAACAGTCCTTTACAAGCCTTTGAGTCTTTGAAGGAGCTTTAAAGACCTCTGCCACCAGGCTGGAAGCTGCAGGGGGACCTGAACTGTGGTTTACACGCATTTAGGCTCCTGGAGAAGCTTCAGAGTTCTCTGCCACCACACCGGAAGCTCCGGGGGGACTATAATTGTCGTTTACATGCATTTGAGTCCTGGAGGAGCTTTAAAGTCCTCTCACTCAACGCTGGAAGCTCCAGGGGGACCATTACAGTCGATTCCACCTCCATTATGTTCCTGATGCAGCTAAACACCCGTTTCCCCAGCCAATAAGCCCCTAAGGAGCTTTAAAGTCGTCTGACACCACACTGGAAGCCCCAGAGGGTCCATAACAGTCGTTTACATGCATTTGAGTCTCTGGAGCAGCTTTAAAGTCCTCTGCCACCACGCTGGGAGCTCCAGGGGGACTATAACTGTCGTTTACACGCATTTGAGTCCTGGAGGAGTTTTAAAGTCCTCTGACACAACGCTGGAAGCTCAAGGGGGACCTTAACAGTCGATTCCACATATATTATGCTCCTGGTGCAGCTAAACACCCGTTTCCTCAGCCAATAAGCCCCTAAGGAGGTTTAAACTCCTCTGACACCAGGCTGGAAGCTGCAGGGGGACCTGAACTGTGGTTTACATGCATTTAGGCCCGTGGAGCAGCTTCAGAGTTCTCTGTCACCACGCTGGAAGCTCCAGGAGGACTATAACTGTCGTTAACACGCATTTGAGTCCTGGAGGAGCTTTAAAGTCCTCCTACACAACGCTGGAAGATTCAGGGGGACCATTACAGTCGATTCCACCTCCAATATGTTCCTGATGCAGCTAAGCACCCGTTTCCCCAGCCAATAAGCCGATAAGGAGCTTTAAAGTCGTCTGACACCACACTGGAAGCCCCAGAGGCTCCATAACAGTCGTTTACACGCATTTGAGTCCCTGGAGGAGCTTTAAAGTCCTCTGCCACCACGCTGGAAGCTCCAGAGGGACCTTAACAGTCGTTTACATGCATTTAGGCCCCTGGAGGAGCTTCAGATTTCTCTTTCACCATGTTGAAAGCTCCAGCTTTGGTCTAGACGCATTTAGGCCCCTGGAGGAGTTTCAGAGTTCTCTGCCAACACGCTGGAAGCTCCAGGGGGACCTGAACTGTTGTTTACATGCATTTGAGTCCTGGAGGAGCTTTAAAGTCCTGTGACACAATGCTGGAAGCTACAGGGGGACCTTAACTGTCGATTCCACGTCCATTATGCTCCTGGTACAGCTAAACACCCGCTTCCCCAGCCAATTAGCCTCTAAGGAGCTTTAAAGTCCTCTGCCACCACGCTGGAAGCTCCAGTGGGACTATAACTGTCGTTTA
>VOCN01041879.1:0-11273 GCA_007922305.1 Dermatemys mawii
GATGTTCATCTGTAGAGTTTTACACCCTCTGCATCCTGTGTGGAAATGTGGGGTGGGGGAGAAAGGGCACCTTATGTGCTCCAATAACTGATTGCCCCACCTCTGTGTGGGGTTTTTCTACAGTCTTCACCACAAGCCACACCTCTCTGCCAAATGCTCCTCTCCAGTAACTGTTCTTCAAGCTGGGACTCTTGAGTAGCTATTGAGTGAATTGCACCTTTCACAAGCCAGTCACCAAGATATCTTTAGACTACCCTACAACTTCACACAGTATTCAGTTATTTTAGCTCATAACAAGAAAATCTCAAGACTGGTACCCTGATGGTCCAAAATAAAACCAACTCTGTAAACTATAACCAAATTCCTAACAGATAAAAACTCAACCCACTCTTACACAGTTCAAAACACCACACAAAACAAATGTTTTTTCCTCACAATTTCTTAAATCATTAGGTTTCGGAACCCATGCCCCTTGCCTAATGAGCACTACTTAGTTGATGGTGAGTCCCTCCATCATTTTTTTTTTAAAAAGGCCAAGTACAGTTCCCCAATCCTCGAGTCACAGAATCAGGATAATAACACTTTATTCTTCCTGCCCCAGGAAGAGAAATTGGGGATCCCAGAGCAGCCAAAGGACATCTAGGCCAGGTGGGTGTGACTATGCAAATCAGATCAGACCCTGAAGTTCTTTTCCACAACCCACCACAACTCACCACCGGATGTCAGGGTAGAGCTTGTCCTGACTCCTCTTACATGTCTAAATCCCAGGTTTCTAAAAGAATTCTCTAGTTCTGTGTCTTACTTTTTATCTCAAAAGATAACATCCTCATAATCTCCCCCAAACAATCTCCCCAAATAATTTCCTTTGCACAGATCCATGAACAGTAAAATCTTCCTGTGTCTCCTGTCTGAGACATGATATTTAAGGCTTGTCTTCACTAGAGAGGGGAGAGATAAATGTTATGGCGATCGATTTATCGCATCTCATCAAGGCACGATAAATCGATTGCCAGCGGCGCCCCCATCGACTCTGTAACTCCAGCTCACCAAAAGGTGCAAGCTGGAGGCGACGGGGGAGCACGCTGCCGCACGCCGCTGTCGTGAGAACGGCAGGTAAGTCGGCTGTAGATACGCCGATTTCAGCAACGTTATTAACGTAGCTGAAATTGCGTATCTACAGATGATCCCCCGTGCTAGTGAAGACCAGCCCTTAGTTCCGTTGAACCCATCTCTCCTGTAATGGCAATGGACAGCCAGAGGGGACAGTGAGATATTCACTCTCCTCTTTCTTCATCCTGCTGTTGTTATTCCATGAATCATCAAAGATGGAATAAAAAGCTGAATTTATTCCAGTGTGAGGAAAGAAAGGAGCCAACAACCCCCTGGAGAAGCTCAGTGTCCCATAGAAAACCTTCCCCCTGCTATTACAATCACTGATGGACTGGGGATATGATGGGAAAGGGACTGTCTGAATGATCAAGGCAGGAAATGGACAACAATCTACAGCAACGTCATTAACCACAAACACATTCTCCTCATGCTCCAGACAGAAGGGAAATGAGCAGGAATTCTTGCTGTTCAGCCATGGACACACTTACACAGTGGCACAGCAGAGTTCTGCTATTTTAGTTGAAGCGTTTTAATCCAACATTATGCTCCTTGTGTCATCAGACTGCATCCACTCTCTCAACTCTTGCATCGCCCCAGAGAGTAGTGCAGTGTGGGTAGCTATTGCACTCTACAACTGGCCACAGGGTGCTCTGGGAACGGTTTGCAATGGTCATGGGCCGGTACAGCATCACGTGATGCAGGTTTCTCTATCCTATGGGCATCCTCAACTGCCAGCTGCTTTTCAATTGAAGGATGCGGCAGGGCAGAGTGAGTGAGTGCGTTTGTAAGAGAGGAGAGACACTGTGTTTGTTGTGAGAGAGTGAAGGTATCAGCTCACTGTCTCTGTGTTCACACAGCTGCTGGAAGCAACCAGTCCTCAGGCACGGGGAAGGGGACAGCCTGACATCAGCTCCCACTTCCCTCTCTCTCTCTCTCACACACACACACACACAGACACACACAGAGCTCTGTGTCAGGTAGGGTTACCATAGTCAAACTTTCAAAAAAGAAGACACTCCATGGGGGTAGCCCTGCCCCCATTCCACTCCCTCCCACTTCAACCTCTTGACTTCCCCCCACATAACCTCAACCCCCCTGCTCCTTGTCTCCTGATCACTCTCTCCCAGGACTCCCTACCCCTAACTGCCCCCCTGAACGCCACCCCTATCGAAGCCTCCCTTCTCCTTGCCTCACAACTGCCCCCTCCTGAGACCCCCACCCTAACTGCTCTCCCAGAACCCATCTATCTCCCCCCGCTCCCTGTCCCTCGACTGCCCTAACCCCTCCCCACACCCCCACCCCCTGGCAGCCCCCCAGAACCACTGACCCATCCAACCCCCCCTGCTCCTTGTCCCCTGACTGCCCTGACCCCTCAACACACCCCCACCCCCAGACAGCCTCCCAGAACACTCAACCTATTCAACCCCTACTGCTCCCTTCTCCTTTGACTGCCCCATCCAGAGACCCCCCTGCCCCTTATCCAACCCCCCAGCCCCCGTATCATGCCACTCAAAACAACTTGTCTGGCTCAGTGTGGAGACATTCTTCTCAGACACTCTGCCATGATCCCCCATGGAGGGCACCTCCCGGCCCCTGCCCCCCCAAACTGCTCCCACATGGTGTACTGGGCTGCAGCAGATGGGGGAGCAGGGGAGGAGGAGGAGAAGGGGAGGGGAGGAGCTCTACAGCTGCCAGAGGCCTCGATGCGAGCAGCCTGGTCACAATCTGAGGCTTCAGGGAAGTGGGAGGGGAGGAGAGGAAGGGAAGGGGAAGTGGGGGAGGTAGAGCGGGAGAGGGAATCTATCTGCCAGAGCCCCATGCAAGCAGCTCAATCCGACCTAGCCGCCTTGTCTGCACTGGGAGGGAAATCCTCTAAGATTTTTACAAATTCCCCCAGACACTATTTATAACCCCAAAAGCCAGACATGTTCAGGAGAATCCAGATGTATGGTAACAGCTAGCTGTTGTGACTTGCGCACCAGAGGGGACATTGAATCCAGAAGGCCGGACTTGCATGGAGCCCTATAGGGAGGGGTGTGAGCTGGATTTACTCAGAGTCCTGCATGTGGGCTGCAGCCAGGAATAGGAAGCAGCCCTGTTGTACTTAGAGTACTGCACAGGATCTTTTCATAAGGCAAAACACCACCTTTATTAGTAATACATGTAATAATCAACACAATCATATACATATGATATACATACTACTGCTGCCTTGTTGAGTGGTTTTTAGGGCACCTGTTATTAGCTACTGTTAAAAGAAAAGATGCAGAGCTCAGAGCATTTTTAGCATAGCCCAGTACAGATGTTTTATGGTTTAAATTACACTCACAGACAATGATCATAGAGTTAATGAAAGTTTGGTTGTTTAGAGGTGGTAGGTCAGTGTTCCAGGGCCCTCTGGGCCAGGGGCATGTCCGAGCTCTCACACCAAATAGCTCATTGTGGCTGCTAGAATGTGTGGGTGGCTCATTTACTTTACACCCAGGGTTGAGTCCTGCTTTGTGCATCGTGTCTGAGAAAGAAAATCCTAAATCCCGCTTTGAAATAACGAATGCAGCTACATTGCAAATTTCCCACCCCACAGCCCAGGTCCTGGGAGCCTGAGCTGGCTCGGGACAGCCCTGGGTGTTTCACTGCAGTGTGGACATAGCCTCACATTCTGTCTACACTGCCATTAACACACCCAAGTCACTGTTCTCAGACCTTGGGGCAGCTGATTCAGGCTTGTGGTTTTTGAGGTGCAGGTTAAAACCAAAGTCCTCTCTCTTTGGCTGGTTTGGTGCCTTTAGAGTAAAGGAAACCCAGCCTCAGGTTATAACTGCCCTGCTCTGAGCAATGTGTCCTGAACTGATACTCTCAGAAGTGTCCAACAAAGGCAGCATCGTTACAGCTGCACAAAGCTCTTGCCCTGCCTCATGGCTCACCAGGGAAGCACGGCCAGGCTGCCCGAGTCTGAGTCATGCCCCCCCAGGGCTGATGGGGCGCTGAGGCACACGAGAAAACGGCAGGTAAATTCAGGAGCTTCAGCTCTTTTCCTTGACAGCCACCCAGAGCTGCCAAGTGTCCTGAAAGCCTCCCTCCTGTTCTCAAACAGCAGCTGCCTTCCAGTGTGGGGGGAAGGGATGAGGAAGCACTGCTGCCTCAGGCCAGGACAGGAGACCTTCACCATGCACAGGCCTGTCTCTTGCCTTCAGCCCAGGCAGCCAGAGCTACCAGGAAGCTCCCTGGGTGGCCACAGTGTCAGCCACCTCTTGCCGCTCTGCTGATCACAGCGTCGCTCTAAGGCCCAAAGTGAAATTAAAGAAAGCACACGTCTAGCAGAGGATGGTTTCGATCCATCGACCTCTGGGTTATGGGCCCAGCACGCTTCCACTGCGCCACTCTGCTACTCTTTGAAAAGAAACATCCAGCATCCACCCTCCAGCCTCCACACTAGCACCCTGTGAGCTCTAGCACAGACAGACAGCTGTGCAGGCTGCTAAGCAACAGCCCTGGTGTCAGCTAGCATGTCCCTCTGTAGAGCAATGGGTCCTTGTGTTCAGCTGTTAACTGAAAGGATGGTGGTTAAAGGCCCCCCAGGGATGCTTATAATCCTCTTCTCCTCAAGACTTGCTGAGAAACTCCAAAACCCCAGTTTCCTGCTTCTAAACTGTCCCTCTTGGCCTTAGCAGGTTCAGCAGAGCCATGCAGTGGAAGTCTGCTGGCCTATAACTTGAAGTCTGTGGGTTGAAACTGTTGTCTGCTAGTTTCTTCCAGCCAGCAGGTGAACCTGCAGTGTCCAAGAGGGACGCCTTTATGGTGGCAAAAGGAGGACTTCACAGCTCCCAGCAGACTTTGTGGAGCCCATGAGGAGCATGACTTCAGTGGCAGCCCTGGGGGAACATAAACCCTCCATTCGATGAACACCTGAACTCACTGACCCACGATACCACAGAGACACCAACCAGCAGCTGGTTTGCCAGGGCCTCTGCCCAGCACCCTGCACCACTTCCTGCTAGTGCCAGAGCTCACAAGACACCAGGACTATGTGCTGCTTAAGAATAGCCAACAGAGTTTCACAGTGGAAGTGTTCTGCATCCATAACACAGGAGTCGATTAATCGAAACCCTCTTCTACTAACACCAGGCCTCCTCCGAATTCTCCTCAGCCTTCAAGCGATGGGGCGGCTCGCACAGTGCCAAGAATCTAACTTTTGAGGCAGGAGGTGGCTAACACCCGCAGCCTGCTGGGAAGCTCCCAGGAGATATTAAGGGACAGAGACTCCTAAATGCCCTTAGAAACAAGAGTTTGGGGTTCACCGAGTCCGGTAAGGGGGTCACTGTGTCTGCCTTGTAACTCTGGGTGTCAGGTCTCTGTGCAGCTTTGATCTAGAGCTCTGACCCCAACAACTGACCAGCAGCCCCCAACCTCACCCTGGGTCTGCCCCATGTGGTCACTCCTCACAGGCTGACCTGAGCCCTGTTTCAGTACCAAATTCGCCCCCTAATTGACCTACTGCTACTAAGAGCCGCAGATGTGGAGGGGCTGGCAGAGGGATGGGATTCTTCTCTAAAGACAGTTGGTAGAAACGGAGGCTGCTCAGCTCTGTTAGGGACCTGCTCAGTTGCCTCACTGAAAGGGGATGCAGATTTTTCTGTAAGGGGCATAATAAGGGTATTTGGCTTGTGAGAAATCTGTAATTACACTGCTCTGTAGCCAAAATGCTTCTGAAATAAATGTATTCAAACTTTACTACTTCTGGGTCACTGAGAATGAAAATGATGCTTAAAATTGTTCATTGGCTCTAGTTTTCAAGATATGTTATTGGGTGAGTTTATGCGACCCTTGACATGACAATGGTGGAGGATAAGTGAGTTGTAAAGGGAAGAGATCTCAATTTAAACCAGAAATGACTAAAATACATCTTTGACTGGATCTATGAATAAATCTATGACTGGGTTTGGACAGTACTTGCTTTTTAGGCAAAACAATGAATGATGCAATCTGAAGCTGGTATTGCGTCATACATGATATGAATTGCAACATGTTATTCTTAGAAGTCATGGATGATGCAACCATAATAAAGCTTACATCACTCTGCTGAACAAATTGCCCTATATCAGCTCTAGAAATCATACAGTGTCGTGCTCTCTTATTTGTCAGTGTTTGATTTTGCAAAGGGACACATTTCTGTTCAGCCAAAGTGAGCAGAGATGACTTGTACTTGCGTGAACAGTGCAGATAACTTCTGCTATGTTTGTGGTGAAGTGACTTTTGCATCACAAAAGCGCAGTATTACCACAATGGTTTAGAAAGCCTATCACCTTTATTTTGGCTGCAAAATTGGAGATGAGGACAAGATTTGGGCCCAACACATATGTTGCAACACTTGTGCAACAAATCTTCGCCAGTGGTTGAACAGGAAAAGGAAATCTATGCCTTTTGCAGTGCCAATGATTTGAAGAGAGCCAACAGATCATACCAGCAATTGTTACTTCTGCATGGTGCCTCCAGTAGGGAAAGGTGTGTCAAAGAAGAAAAAGTGGACTGTGCATTATCCAAACATTCCATCAGCTATACGCTCAATACCCCACGGAGAAGGACTGCCGGTTTCTGATGCACCAGAATCATTCTCACTCGAGTCAGACGAGGAAGAGGAAGAGGATGAAACTTCTGGTCCTGAACCATCAATGTCACAGGACCCACATTTTCTCCCATCCTCCTCCTCTGAACCACACCTCATAACACAAGCTGAATTGAATGACCTTGTCAGGGATTTGGAACTACCCAAGAGTAAGGCAGAGCTGTTGGGCTCCAAACTACAGCTGTGGAATCTTCTGGCAGGTGATGTTAGGGTTTCCATGTTCTGTGACCGTCAAAAGGATCTTGTCCCATTCTTCTTCATGGAAGGTGATCTTGTAGCCTGCAACAACATTGATGGTGTGATGGCAGCCCTCAACATCCTTCACGATCCAGATGAGTGGAGATTCTTCATTGATTCATCAAAGATCAGTCTTAAAGCTGTTTTGCTGCATAATGGCAATGTTTTGCCATCAATTCCAGTTGGTCATGCAGTCCATATGAAGGAAACCTATGACAACATGAAACAACTTTTGAGGTGCATAAACTATGACCAACATCAGTGGCAGCTTTGTGGCGATTTGAAGGTTGTTGCTCTCTTGCTTGGTCTGCAGACTGGATACACAAAGTACTGCTGTTTTCTCTGCCAGTGGGATAGTCGTGCAAGAGATTCCCACTACATCAAGAAAGATTGGCCACTCTGACAGTCATTGGAGCCTGGGAGGAAAAGTGTTCAGCATCCACCGCTTGTTGAATCGAGGAAGATTTTGTTACCACCCTTATGCATCAAGCTGGGTCTGATGAAGAACTTTGTCAAGGCCATTGACAAAACACAAGCAGCTTTCAAGTACCTCTGTGGAAAATTTCCACGGTTAACTGAAGCTAAGATAAAGGAAGGTGTCTTTGTTGGTCCTCAGATTCATGAACTTCTTCGAGATGATGCATTTGACCATGCACTGCGTGGCAAGGAAAAGACGGCACGGAAAGCCTTCCAGTCCGTGGCAATACATTTTCTCGGAAACAACAAGGCAGACAACTACAGGTTGTTGGTGGAAAACCTTCTGAAGGCATACAAAAGCCTTGGTTGCAACATTTGACTAAAGATACATTTTTTGCACTCTCATCTAGATTTTTTTTCCACCCAACTGCGGAGCAGTGAGCGACAAGCACGGCGAGCGATTTCACCAGGACATTGCAACAATGGAGAAACGCTATCAGGGCAAATGGAGCCCATCAATGCTTGCAGACTATTGCTGGACAGTGACAAGAGATGCTCCATTTAATGAATACAAGAGACAAGCCAAGAAGCACCGAGTAGACACTGAATAGGACTAAACTATGTACATAATAGTTTTATGCCTTTTGTTTCATAATATATTTTATTTATATAATCCTTTTGCTGATTTTTAAAGTGTTACAAAAACAGGACAGGTGAAATATTATCATGTAAAGCAACCATAAACACATGAAAAGACCAACATTTACAATTTATGATCAAAACTCTACTATCTACACAATATACATAGACATAAAATGTAAAAACTTAAATATCTTAGAAACAGTAGCCAATCAGTTGTTTTAATTTTAATATTTGAATTGAGCACATCAAAATACATTATATATATCACATTTTATCTCTGATGCAAACGACTTCTAAAAAATTGTAGACCAGTGTTACAGGCAATTTGTCCTCCTGCAAGGTAACCATTATTCAAGAACACTAATAGCTCCCCTTCCCTGGGCCCTGAAAACTCCCTTAGTGGGAAATCAGGGGTCCCCAACCTTCACATGCCCAGTTAGATGCAGAAGTGACGAGGAGTTCTGTGGCACTTTAAAGACTAAAAAAGGTATTGAAGCATAAGCTCTAGTGGGCTAATATCCACTTCGTCAGATGCATGCAGTGGAAGTATGCAGAGGCAGGTATAAATAAGTGAGTAAGAACCAGATTAGAGATAACAAGGTTAGTTCAATCCATCTGAACTACCTTGTTATCTCTTATCAAGGAGGGTGAGGTCCTCTTCTAGCAGCTGATCTGGAGGTGTGAACACCGAGAGAGGAGAAACTGCTTTTGTAGTTAGCTAGCCACTCATAGTCTTTGTTCAATCCTGAGCTGATGGTGTCAAAATTGAAAATGAATTGGAGCTCAGCAGTTTCTCTTTGAAGTCTGATCTTAAAGCTTTTTTGCTGCAGGATGGTGACCTTTAAATCTGTTATTGTGTGTCCAGGGGGATTGAAGTGTTCTCCTCCAGGTTTTTGTATATTACCATTCCTGATATCTGATTTTTATTAATTAACCTAGACTAAGTGATTAATACCTGGGGGAGCAAACTGCTGTGCATATCTCTCTATCAGTGTTATAGAGGGCAAACAATTTATGACTTTACCCTGTATAAAATGGATTTATTTGGGGTTTGGATCCCATTGGGAACTGGGTGTTTGGGTGCTGGAGGCAGTTTACCTGCTAAGCTGTTTTCAGTGAAGTGTGCAGCTTTTGGGGTGTAAACCAGACCTAGCTCTGTGTTGCAGCATGCTGGCGTGTCTGGCTTAACAAGACAGGGTTGTGGAGTCCCAAGCGGACAGGGAAAGTGGGCTCAAAGGTAATCTCAGAATGTCAAGTGACAGTCCCAAGGGGGGGGGTCTCTAGAGCTAGCCTATGACAACCGTGTGGACTAATGAATAAAGCATGTGAGTTTTAATCAGGAGAGTGAGGGTTCATCTTCCTTCACGGTTATGCTTGTGCAGGTTTTTCTTTCTGCTGGAGAAAAGCCTCTTGGGGTAAAATCTTCTGCCTTCCTGCAAAAGTGAGCACCTTCAGTGGGAAGGGTAAGAGGCCCCACCAGAGGGACTGATCCTGCTTTCCTACAGTCTTCTGAGGTTGGGCACAGAGTGTCAGCAGCTGCCCTGTATGCTGGACTGTGGGAGTCCTTCAGTGGGTGTTTTGCATGCCAGGGAGCTGGCTGGCTGGGTGTCTTTATGGATGCCAGCTGGCCATGCGTAGCTAAGGTCCTGCTGATTATGATTAGGCTATCTGTATGTGGGTATCACTTTTGTAGTTAAAGTGATGAATCTTGGCTATATAGTGTCTGTAGCTCAAATTTGTGCCGTGCTTCTGGGTGACCTCCCAGACAAGTTGATGTTAGCTCTGCCTGGCCTGCTTGATGGCCCATTAAGAACCATCAGCTACACAATGGACCCATTAAGGGAAGGCCGACACATCCTGTGTCTCAGAAAGGGGGTAGGGAGTTGCCCATGGGACTCAAAACACCATTTAGCGCTAAGTATCCACAGGGAAGGACAAAAATTTCTTGCTCCTGGAAAAACTATAGAAAGCTGCTGCAGCTCCTCCATTTTGTCTTCAGTCTTCAATCCTCTGGATGGAACTTTGCTACAGTCAGAAGTTCTGAACAAAGGACTGAAGGACCCAGCCCAGCTGTGGAGGTTTGTGCTCCAGAGACTTGATTTGAACTTGCAGTTCTTTCTATCACTGCAACAAGCCTGAACCAAGAACTTTGCCATTAATGTAAGAAATTGATTCCATTTAATCAATTCTAATTCTCATCTATATCTTTTTTCTTTTATGAATAAACCTTTAGATTTTAGAGGCTAAAGGATTGGCAACAGTGTGACCTGCGTCTGGGGCTTGATCCTTTGGGATCGGGAGAACCTTTTTTCATTTACTGAATTATTGGTTTTCATAAGCATTCATCCCCATAACGAGTGGCACTGGTGGTGATACTGGGAAACTGGAGTGTCTAAGGGAATTGCTTGTGTGACTTGTGGTTAGCTAGTGGGGTAAAAGCAAAGTCCTCTCTGTCTGGCTCATTTGCTTTGCCTTAGAGGTGGAAAAGCCCCAGCCTTGGGCTATAACTGTCCTCCTTGAAGCAATTTGTCCTGAATTGGCACTTTCAGCTGCGTCCCACCAGAACCAGCATTGTTACATGAGGAGCCCAGGGCTCAGACAGCAGGGGCTGCGGGTCAGGAGTGAGGGGCACTGGCAGAGTGGTGAGTGGGGAGCTCAGTGCTGGGATGTTCGGGGTTGCAGTTCAGGGCCGGCAGTTTTGTGCAGAGTGTTCAGAGCTGCCCTGTAACTCTCCTTTCTGTGTCCTGTCCCTGCTCCCTGAATGCACAGGTCTCTCCCAGGCACTGCAGACACTTCCACCTCCACCACGGAAGAATGCAGCCATCTGGAAGGAACCTGCTACATGCCAGAAGTCTTTTTTCTTCCAGCCTGTGAGGACAGAGGGGATGTCAGGACATTGCCCCTTCAATCCCCCACACAAAAGGCCCATCTGAGGAAAGGCAAAATCCTGAAGAGGAAAAGTAACAACACAAAGGACTGGAAAGATGTAAACTTTTACAACTCAGTGAGATATCTTATCATCTGATGAGGGACTTCAACGCTGGACTCTTAGATTAAAAGTCTGATGCTCTACCAACTGAGCTAGCCAGGCTCACAAAATGAAAGAACACCTTCATGCAGAGGAAAAACTCGTTAAAAAAAAGAGAGCAGGAAACAATAGAGGAAACCTGCTGCTCTCTCTCTTCCCAGCCCTAGCCCTGGCCTGCTCTTCCCTCCAGCGCCCTGAGACCTTTTGCCAGCACCA
>ML679296.1:0-16847 GCA_007922305.1 Dermatemys mawii
ATCGCATGTCCCTTTGGAAGGTCCCTTAATTACTGTTTACTCCTGAAACTGAATAAAGAACACGGAAGCCCAGACAGGCTTGTCGGAAGCCTCTTTGCATTCAGATGCTGCTTCTCCCTTAGAGACTCAGCGAACCCCTCTGGGTCTGCACAGAGCTCTATTATGAACTGTGCACACCCCTATGTCAGCTCTCGGCGTCGGAAGCTGTTGCAGATGGTGGGGTGAGAGAGGTGTGGGACACGGCTACCTGACGGGGATTCCCAGGGACGATGCTTCTATCTCAAGATTCACAGGTACCCACTTCTTGATGAGGAACTCACCTGCTCGACAAACCCAGTGCAAACTGGACATGAGGGGATAGAGAATGGGCCTGTAGGTCCTTTCTGCTCTGCACAGCCATAAGACATCCCAGTGCCCTTGCCAAAGGGGAAGAGTTTTCTTCAGTATCAAGTTCTAAAATGTCCCTCTTTGCTGTGCCTTCCCGGGCTGATGGCCTCCAGCCCCAAGGTGGCTGCATTTCAGTGGCACAGTGGATCCTTCAGGATGAAAGGTGTTAGTAGATGGACAATACAAGGGCAAATTCTGCAGCGCTGCCCCATTGTTTATCCAGGCTTCACTGAGGCAAAACCCCTGTTGGAGTAAAACCTCAGGAGCCAACTGCATGTTAATGAAGAGACTCTGTCACCTCCCCATCTTGCATTTCAGGGCTCTGGTTGTTAACGGGTGACGGGGGCTGTTATCTGACTTTTATCTCCACAGAGGTGTTTGCGCTCCTCACTGGAACAATTCTAATAATTTTTCAACATGGGCAACACAGATTTTCTCCTAGCGTCATTTGAGAAGTCGGCTCAAATGTTATGCTGGAAACAAAAAACAAGTCAGGCGGAAGCAGACACCCAGCATGGGAAATTTCAGTCCAGCACCACATACAATGGCCCATCCATTAGTGAATCTCTTGTGTTTGACAAAGGCCTGGTCTACTCTAAGCCATCCAAGACAGATGACTGTCCAGCCTCCTTTAGAAAACCTGCAGTAAAGGAACCTCTGTGATTTCCCTAGGCATCTGTTCCGTTATCCCCCATTGTTAGTGTCATAAGTATGAAGTAGCCTAGACTTAGTGTTTACCAGTAAGGGGTTAAGCTAAAGGTAACCTGAGAGGTGGACAACTGACCAATGAGAAATTCCTCAGGAGACAAAGTATTTTGAGTTTCAGTTTCTCTCTGGGTCTCTCTCTGTTCAAGTCAGCTATGGGATGAACCACACCTATTTCTTTTACTATAACTATAAGCTTCTATCCAGTAACAAGTAAGGTAGTCAAATAGTAAGTTTAATCTGTTTTTTTTAATCACTTGGAGGGTTCTCAGTGGTGAGTGTTGGCTGGGTGCTTCTTGATATTGTAAGATTCAGCAGAGATCTCAACAGTGGGAGAAAGTTGCCTCGGGGGAGAGGTTTGGTTTCTGAATCCTTTTGTTGATTATGGTAGATGCTGTTCTATTGATGGTTATAAGGGATTTATTCCTTTCTTTTTTTTCTTTTATTAAAATCTTTCTTTTTAGAAGCTGACTGCTTGTCTTCCATTGTGTAAGGTCCTGGTTTTGGATCGGGCACATCTTGCAGGATCAGGCGAGGCTTTTCTCTCAAGCTTCCCAGGGAGGGAATAAGTTTGGGGGTTTTGTGGAAAGAGAAAGAGGGGCTTCAAGTGGCCCATGTCCAATAGTTTTTTGAGACATTTTCACTTGATGGTGGCAGCATACCAGGTCCAGACACAGGAGAAGTTTGGGGGAAAAGTTTTAGCCTAAGCTGGTAAAATAAGCTTGGGGAGTTATTTCTTTTTTTATGCGGGTCCCCACATCTGTACCCTAGAGTTCAGAGTCGGGAGGCAATCCTGACAGTTAGGCAGTTTATCCTGAGATTTAATCTAAATCTGCCATGCTGTAGTTTGAACCCATTGCATCTTGTCCTACCCTCTGTGGCAAGAATGAACAACTTCTCTCCATCTTTTTTATTTCAGAGTGGTAGCTGTGTTTGTCTGTTTCAGCAAAAACAATGAGGACTCCTTGTGGCATCTTAGAGACTAACACATTTATTTGGGCATAAGCTTTCATGGGCTAAAGCCCACTTCATCAGATGCATGGAATGGAAAATGCATTTAACAGTGGATATATTCTAACACATGAAAAGATCGGAGTTGTCTTACCAAGTGTGGGAGTCAGTGCTAATGAGCCTGTTCAATTGAGGTGGATGTGAACTATTCTCACCAGTTGACAAGAAGAGGTGAATACCAAGTGAGCTTAAAATATTTTTGTAGTGCTAATGAGGCCAACGTAATCAAGGCGACCCATTTTCAAAGGTTGACAAGAAGGTGTGAGTATCAGCTGAAGGAAAATTAGTTTTTGTAGTGAGTCATCCACTTCCTGTCTTTATTCAGGCCTAATTCTATGTTATCCAGTTTGCAAATTAATTCTAGTTGTGTCGTTTCTCATTGGAGTCTCTTTTAATTTTTGTTTGTGAAGAATTGACACTTTTAATTCTGTTACTGAGTGACCAGGGATGTTGAAGTGTTCTCCTACTGGTTTTTGAATGTTATAATTCTTAACGTCTGATCTTTGTCTATTTATTCTTTGGCATAGAGACTGTCCGGTTTCGCCAGTGTACAAGGCAGAGGGGCATTGTTGGCAGATGATGGCATATATCACACATTGGTAGATGTGCAGGTGAATGAGCCCCTGATGGTGTGGATGATGTGATTAGGTTCTATGATGGTGTCCCTTGATCAGATATGTGGACAGAGTTGGCAACGGTGTTTGTTGCAGGGATTGGTTCCTGGGTTAGTGTTTTTGATGTGTGATGTGTAGTTGCAGCTGAATATTTGCTTCAGGTTGGGGGGCTGTTTGTAAGCGAGGACTGGCCTGTCTGCCGAGGTCTGTGAGACTGAGGGATCGTCCTTCAGGATAGGTTGCAGATCCTTGCTGATGCACTGGAGAGGTTTCAGTTGGAGGCTGTAGGTGATAGCTAGTGGCATTCTGTTATGTACTTTGTTGGTCTTGTCCTGTAGTACGTGACTTTTGGGTACTCTTCTGACTTTGTCAATTTGTTTCTTCATTTCCCCGGGTTGGTACTGTAACTTCAAGAATGCTTGATAGAGATCCTGTAGGTGTTTGTCTCTGTCTGGGGACTGGAACAAACGCGGGCGTATCTTAGAGCTTGGAATGGATCATGTGATGTGGTCTGGATGGAAGCTGGAGGCATGTAGGTAAGAATAGCAGTCAGTAGGTTTCCAGTATAGGGTGATGTTTATGTGACCATCATTTATCGTCACTGTAGTGTTCAGGAAGTGGATCTCTTGTGTGGACTGGTCCAGGCCGAGGTTGATGGTGGAGTGGAAATTGTTGAAATCCTGGAAGACTGTGGCCATGTCCCCCTGAATTAGTTCTTTTCCAAACTAAACATACCATGTTCCTTCCACCTTTGCTCACATGGCTTCAATTCCATCCCTTACAGTATTTTTGTTGCTTGCCTCTGATCATTTCCAGTTTCTCTACATCCTTCCTGTATGCTGGTGACCAAAATTAGACACAGTACTCCAGCTGCGGACTAACCAGCATCCAGGGCAGCGACACTATCACCTCCTTTCACTTGTATCCTATGCCTCTGCTAATGCATCCAAAAATTACATTTGCTTTTTTTTGCAACAGCAACAACACCCACGCCCTTTAGAGATGGAGCTATATCGACCCAGCCCTGATATAGTTCACATGGGGTCAATGGAAGAATTTTTCAACACATTTACCTACTACCTCTTGAGAAGGTGGATTACCTACGCTGACACAAGAACCCCTGACACTGATATAAGTAGTGTCCACACTGAAGCGCTAAGGCAGCGCCACTGTAGCATTTTAAGTGGAGACGAGTCCTCAAGCAGATCTTGCAGTAAAATAATCCAGCCTGGATCTGCAGGAGAATCCACCACTTCCCTTTGCAGTTTGTTCCAAATGTTCATCACTTGCTGGGCTAAAAAATTCGCCCTAATTTCCAGCTGGTATTTGTCTGGCTTCATCTTCCAGCCATTGGACTTTGCTTTGCTTTTCTCCACTAGCTTACAGAGCCAGTTATTTGTGTGTGTGTGTGAATAGATATATATATTGCTTTTTTCCCCTCTGTCTGCTACCTTCATTTTGCCACTGAACAGAGTTTTCAGCCAGTGTTGTTCACGCTCTTGGCTTCTTAGGTATCTAATAAACTAATGTGAATTGTGGCTTCTTAGGTATCTAATAAACACTTTGTAAATAATACCGATTTCTCATTCACATTTTTCTCTCAAAATTTTTCCTCCCTATCAATTTTTTTTATAATTAGCTTTAGCTTAGGAGAATTAACCCTTTCAAAACATGATGTGTCTATGGATATTACCAGTTGGGAACTGTTCTCTATTTGTCCATTTGAATGTTATCATTTCCAAACTTTATTTTCCTCCCCTCTATCATAAGCCCCCTTCTGTCTCTTCTCTAAACTAAACAGTCACAGACTTTTCAGTCCGCTGATGGCAGCCTCCCACATTCTCATAGTCTGTTTCGGAAATCCCATTTCTATCAGCTATATCCTGTATACAGACTGAGTGACCAAAACTGAGTGCATGTCCAGAGCAGGGTATTTTCCATCCCATTCCTTAGGCTGTCACGTTACTGAAATTATCTGGGATCATATAGATCATTGGTGCATCCAAGGTCCTGTAGGGGCACAAAATCTTATGTAAAGGGGTTCATATAAGGTGTCTACGACCAGGTTATTATCTGCTGATTATGACTATGCCATTGGTATGTATCTATCGTTTTTGTAGTTAAAATTACGAATATTGGCTCTGTACTGACTATGTTTCCAAATATTGTGCTCTGCTGTTGGGGACATTCAAAACCACTGGTTGTCAGCTTTGCTTATGCTGCTTGACAGCCCATTAAGGACTATCAGCTATACAATGGACTCAGTGGGAGCTTGGAATGCTCCAATCCACATGAGAAGTCTAGCGGAGGACAGGAAAGATAAATGGTGGGCAATGGCTGCCACCTGGAAATCCTGAGTCATGCATGGTCATGTGATATGCCCCTGTAACTCCAGAACTCCATGGGGCTGTACTTTTCACAGCAAAAACAAAGAGATTCTTGCACATGGGGGAAAACTATAAATAAAGCTGCTGCAGCCCCTCCATCTTGACTTCAGTTTCCAGTCTTCAGTCATGCTCCTACCTCTGGATGGGACTTTGCTACACACAGAAGCTTGGAACAAAGGACTGAAGACCCATCCATGTTGTGGATGTATTCCAGAGACTTGGATTTGAACCAGCAGTTTATTCTACCGCTGATGCAAGCTTAAACCAAGAACTGTGCTATCAGTGCATGTAATTGATTTCTTTTAACCATTTCTAATCCTCACCGATATCTTTTGCCTTGTATAACAAACCTTTAGATTTTAGATTCTAAAGGGTTGGAAACAGCGTGATTTGTGGGTAAGATCTGATTTGTATATTGACCTGGCTCTGGAGCCTGATTCTTTGAAATTGGGAGAATCATTTTATTTTATTTGGGGTATTGGTTTTCATAACCATTTGTCCCCAGGACAGGTGGCTGCTGCTGGTGATACTGAATAACTGGAGTGTCTATGGGAATTGCTTGTGTGACTTGTGGCTAGCCAGTGGGGCGAAACCAAAGTCTTTTCTATTTAGCTGGTTTGGTTTGCCTTAGAGATGGAGAAACCCCACCTTTGGGATATAACTGCTCTATTGGAAGCAATTTGTCCTGACTTGGCACTCTCAGTTGTGTCCCACCAGGAACAGCACTGTCACATAAGCATTCAAACATTATCTTTGTTTTAGCCACTGCTGTCAATGAGCAGGTATTTCCACCGACCCGCTATCAATGATGCCCAGGTGTTTCCCCTGAGGTGTCTTCTAGTTCGGACATGTCCCTTTGGTACCTGTTTTCTCAAAACGTCGTGGTTTTTTTTTTCAGATTTTGAGCAACTGGGTGAATGGGGGAACCCCTACGGCATGGGATCTCTGGCCTACGTTTCATTGGAGTTAGGATCGATGATGGATATCCAGTATCCACACTCCTGTTTCCTGCTGGTGCCTATTAAGTTTTCCCACACCACGATGAATAGGAAATATTGAGGCAGGGAGCACCATAAAATATGGAATTGGCATTAGTAGAGTCCCGTGTTCACAATTCATTTACCTGAATATTGGAAATGTCATTTTTCAGTGTGTGAAGAGCAACCAAGTTGCTTCACCCATGAGAACAGCGTCCAGTGATACATTGAGTGTCTCAAATTAACATTGTCTCTCCATCCAGGCATTTGTACTGCGACCATCACCCTAGAGCCTGGGCACATACAGGAAACCAGGAGAACGTACGGTACATGCAGGCGACACCGTTCTGCCTCAGAGTTGGACACCGTCTCCCCTACTCCATGTTATGTTCCAACACAACCGACTTCACCAACCCCTCCACCTTCATCCTGCAGGGCATTCCTGGCTTGGAGGCGGCCCATGTCTGGATCTCCATCCCCTTCTGCACCATGTATGCCATAGCCATTTTGGGGAACTTCACCATCTTGTTCATTGTGAAGATGGAGCTGAGCCTCCATGAGCCCATGTACTATTTCCTCTGCATGCTGGCCATCACCGATCTTGTCCTGACTACATCCGTCCTACCCAAATCACTGAGCATCTTCTGGTTCAATTCTAGGGAGATCAATTTCAGTACCTGCCTCACCCAGATGTACTTCCTTAGCTGCTGCTTAGAGATGGAGTCTGGGATCCTCATGGCCATGGCTTTGGATCGCTACGTGGCCATCTGCCATCCGCTGAGACATTCCACCATCCTGACAAACCCTATGGTAGCCAAGATTGGCCTGGCCGTGGTGCTGCGTGGCTGTGTGGTCGTACTGCCCTTTCCCTTATTGGCATGGCAGTGGCCATATTGCAGAACGAACATCATCCCCCAGCCGTACTGTACAAACATTGCCATATTGAATCTGGCCTGTGCTGACACGCGTGTCAGTAGTTATTATGGCCTCTTTGTGCTATTCGGAGTGATGGGTCTGGATGGGATTTTTATCACCGTGTCCTATAGCCAGATCCTCAGGGCCATCTTCAACCTCCCCACAAAGGACGCCCGGTTCAAGACTTTTGGGACCTGCAGCTCCCACCTCTTTGTCATTTTAGCTTTTTACATCCCAGGGCTCTTCATCTCCCTCACGTACCGGTTTGCCGAGACTGTGCCTGGGCATTTCCATGTTCTCATTGCCAACATGTACAGCTTGATGCCACCCACACTAAACCCCATCATCTATGGGGTGAGGACCAAACAGATCCGGAGCAGGCTGCTCCGGCTCTTTACTCCTGAAGGGGCCTAAAGTTTTCTCCTGGTTCTCTGGCTTTCAGACCGAGCTCCATGCAGAGCTGGCTGGTGACATTCTGCTGGGCCCACTTCCCTCAATCACTGACTGGAGAGTCAAAGTGACATTAAATCCTTTCCTGGCTCTACTGCGCTGTGTCAACATAACAAACTGAGGAATCGGTCTCTATACACATCACTAACTTACAGGATTGCAACCTGTCTAATGGCTGGTAACTGAATCGCTGAGGCCATGTGCCCTTCCCCCCCGTCTTCCCCAAGGTTCTGCCCACAGCCCCAGCTCTTTCCAATAGATCCCAGCCCCTGTCCCAAGTATTCCCACAAGTCCCTGCTCCCTCCTTTTCCACCCCTCTTCCCTAAGGCCCTACCTCTGTTCTGCCACTTTCCCGAGATTCACAACCCTTTGCTCGCTCCTCTCCTCCTCAACCTCATAAATTGTCTACATCATCTCAAACTCCCTCCGCCCCCCCCCCCCCACATCTGGGCTCTGCGGCCGGCAGGTGAATGAGAAGTGGAGAGGGAAGCCAGGAATTCATATAAAAGAAGCTGACGGTTGGGAGCAGGGTTGTGTGGCAGGCGGGTGAGGTGGTGCATCATATGGATTATGGTCCCTGAAGCTCAGCTACAAAGACCCGCCGGAAGACACCATTATGTGGCTTATTTCTTTAGTTTGGTTTCCTTTTGTTCCTCCCGACTGGGAGTCTGTAGCAGGCGGGGTCCCTGCAGTGGGGATGGGCTAGGAGACCTTTGCTGTAAGCCAGGCCTCGGGGGCAGCGCCATGGATCACCTCTGAAGCTAGAAGGACAAGAGCTGAGAGAGGCAGAAGGATAAGCCTCTGGGTTATCTGGGAAGGTGAGTTGCTCGGGAGAGGCCGGGGTGGAGTCGGTGGCTCACAGGGAGGGAGATAAACAGTGCAGTTTCTATTAGCCGACAATTTACACATGTGCACGGCACCTTATCTGGAACTACAGGGCACCCATTGCCCAGGGGCTGGAGTTGAACAGTGAAGCTGAGTCTAATATTCGCTCTACATGACGCTTTTCATCACTAGATCTAGAACTTCCTTAGCTAGGCTGCAAGACGGCGTTATCCCCATGTTAGCGGAATTGGGATTCCTGACACACACACCTCAGCATCATTTCTCTGGGCAGGAAACGGCAGTTCTTCTCTGTGTTGTGTTAAATGTGGTGAGGCTATTTGTGTCTCATGATTAGTGGAATTAGAGGCTCTCTTAACTAAGAACAATTTATTAATGAAACAGCTAAAAACTACAGCCACGACAACAGTTTTCTCCCCAGCTCAGTTTTCCACCTTGTCTTAGAATCATAGAATCATGCAATATTAGGGTTGGAAGAGACCTCAGGAGGTCAAAGCAGAGACCAACACCAACTAAATCATCCCAGCCAGGAATAATGGCCAATAGCTCTGCAAACACATGAGCAAATCCCCTCAGCACCCTCGGGTGACTTAGATCTGAACCCATGGACTTGTGAACAACCAGCTTTTCTATATAGTCCTTAACCTGTTCTTTCACCACTGAGGGTTGGTCACCTCCTCCCCTTATTGCGTTTCCCAGTGCAGCACTCTAGGAGCTGACCTTGTCTGTGAAAACTGAGGCAAAGAAGCATGAAGTACTTCAGTTTTTTCCACATCATCTGTCACTAGGTTGCCTCCTCAATTCATTAAGGGTCCCAGAATTTCCCTGATCTTTTCCTTATTGCTAACATACCTGTAGAAACCCTTCTTGTTACCCTTCACATCCCATGCTAGCTGCAACCCTAGCAGTGTTTTAGTCTGGGTTAGAGACTGGATTAGTGTTTGCACTGGATTAGTTCTCTCCCTCTTGGTTCATTTCCTCCCAATCTCTCCCAGGTGATATTGAAATCGAATGTTCCAGGCTGAGTCAGACTTTCCAGGAGTGCCCCAGCTGGAGGGCGTTCGGATTCCTGCTCATCCAGCTAATCAGGAGTATTATTCAAGTGTGGAACACCTGGGTTGTTAAGCACTGAAATGAGACTGAAGGAATTCTCCTGCCAGGCAGTGCCATGTCCACCTGTGTTCAAGTTACTAACACTCTGTAGCTGGCAGGCATGGTTTGATCTTCATCTGTAGCTGAAGTCAAGGGAAGGGGGAGGCCCTGATTTGCCTGCATTAGTGTGTTAATAATTTATTATCATTATTTGTGTTGTGGAACAATCCGGAGGCTCCGCTCCAGTTCAGGGCCCCTTTTGCTGGACCCTTTGCAAACACAGAAGGAGAAACAGACCCTTCCCAAAGGATCTTAAAAGTCAAATTAAGACAAGACACAGCTACTGTGTGTAACAAACCAGAAAGGGGACAGGTGAGGAGATCGGGGAGGAACATTTTTGTCCAGTTTTAGGGCTCACGCTACCGGAAGTATGTGGAAAAATTGGAAAGAGTCCAGTGGAGGGCAACAGAAATCGTTAGGGGGCTGGAGCACATGACTTATAAGGAGAGGCTGAGGGAACTGGGATTGTTTAGTCTGTAGAAGAGAAGAATGAGGGGAGATTTGATAGCTGCTTTCAACTACCTGAAGGGGGGTTCCAAAGAGGATGGATCCAGACTGTTCTCAGTGGTACCAGATAACAGAACAAGCTAATCTAGCTATTTTGCTACTGTTTGTACGCTATGTGAATGAAGATATGGTTGAAGACTTGTTTCATTGACCACTGGAAGAACATACTGATACCAGTCAGCTCTGTGTTTTTGGGGAACAAGGGCACAGTATCTAGCCTGTCTGACTCATGGAAGAAACCTCTCACCAGTCTCTGAACCAAAACCAATCAGAGAAAGGACTTCCAGAGAACAGTGAAGAGCTTTGGGAGACCCACCTCAACCCCTCCTCACAAGGTGACAAGATTAGACATCTTCATTTATATACAGAATGAAGAACAGAGACAACTCGCCTAGCCTCATTTGCATGAAAGAAAGGATAAGGATTAGAAACAAAGGATGAGGAACGAAGAACCGCACTGAACTCTGGGACCAGAAAAGCAGGGACACGCTACATTATGGGAATCCCTGCTCCAGATGCTAATGAACCTACGCCTGCACACATCCTGCTCAACAATACTCATACCAATTCTCGTAATAGATCTTTGACTGATATCCCAAAATACTGAAGCAGCCAAGTTGCCTAGTGAGCTCTCTGGAAGAAAACACCACCCATAGCCAAGAGTGATCAGCTCCTATTGTCTTGTCTAAAGAAAACCCTCAAATCCTCTGTTTACTCATAAAAAAATCTATTGTTCTCCCTTGAACTATTGTATTTTCTCTACAAAACCCCCTACCTGTGCCCAAGTCAGGGTTCTGATGTATAGACCAAAACTCTGAATCAATTCCACTGCAATTCCGTCTCCTGACTGATCATGCTGGGGGCTCTGCCTGTCTCCAGCACTCAGGACCCTGAGCTACCACCATCACCTGGGAACCCCGACCAGTTCAAGCCTCATGGAGTGGGTGAGATCCCTCTCTGTTTTCTTTTCTACCTCAGGTGCTAACCTTTAAAATGTAACTGTTCTGTTTGTTTAGCCCTCCTTCTGTAATTATCACTATTATTCAATAAATAACTTTTATAGTTCAGCTGCTTCCTTCTCTCTCTCTCTCTCTCTCTCTCTCTCTCTGAATTTTACTCTTTTGTGTTTTTAGTTTTCCCCATTTACTCTTCAGCAACGCTTCCTTTTACCTAAGCTAAGGATCCCTGTAGTGCCCCTAAATAGTGTGGGGTTTGCTTATCAACTGGGTTACTACCAGTACATAATGTAATGTGAAAGTGGGATAGGGACGTGCTAAACTTGGGGCACAAAAGTGGGGGCAGCTGAAAATGCTGTCCAACCCAGCTTGTTGATACCAGGGGTGCACAAGCGTACCAGCTTGAAAGTTCTGCTTAATCCAGCCCATCGAGTACAGGGAAACATGAGGGGATAAGCTGGAAAGTGCTCATTGATCTAGTCCACTCAGACTTGCTCTGTTAGTGTGTCTGCATGCGCATGTTCATCTAAGCCCTGGGGAATGTAGGTCGTGCAGGATAGCTCCAATGGGAGGGGACTTGCAGGAGGATGGAGTAGAGCTCCATATGAACACACAAGTGACATATGCAGCACATTAATAGAATTACAGCATCTGTCCTCAGAAGAATAACTCTAAAAAATGAGCATACCCCAAAGAACGGGCATGTCTGGTAAGAAATTGGTAGAGAATGTGGGCAGCATGTGACCTAATCATGAGGTAATTGTTGAGTAGCTGCTGTGGAGTAGGGAAACTGAGGCACAGACCAGAGTAAGAGCTCTTTCTTTTTCAGACCAAGCTCCTTTAGCAAGATCTCTCTCCCATAGACTATTTGGTAGCCTTCTGTTAAGAGCCGTGCTTAGAATACCTGTAGAACTGTGAAATAAAGAATTAAGAGAAGTGCACTAACAATAAAGGTTTTAGAAAGAACTGTTTGTGACTGTGCTGTTCCTAGTGGAACCCAACTGAAAGTGCCAAGTCAGGAGAAATTGATTCCAATCGGGCACTTACAGCTCAAAGCTGGGGTTTCTCTACCTTTAAGGCAAACTAAACCATCCAAAGAAAAAAGACTTAGGTTTCACCCCACTGGTTAGCCACAAGTCACACAAGCAATTCCCTTAGACACTCCAGTTTCCCAGGATCACCACCAGCAGCCACTCCTTCAGGGGATAAATGGTTATGAAAACCAATACCCCAATAAAAGAAATCGGTTTCCCCAAATCCAAAGAATCAGTCCTCAGACCCAGGTCAATATACAAATCAAATCTTACCCACAAATCACGCTGTTGCCAATCCCTTAGAATCTAAAATCTAAAAGTTTATTTATAAAAGGAAAAAGAGACAGGTGAGGGTTAGAAATGGTTAAAAGAAATAAATTACAGGCAGTAATGGCAAAGTTTTTGGTTCAGGCTTGCATCAGTGGTAGAATAAACTGCAGGATCAAATCAAGTCTCTGGAGTACAAACACGCACATCAGTCCTTTGTTCCAGGACTTCTGTGTGTAGCAAAATTTCTTCCAGAGTAAGAATGACGACTGAAGACAAGATGACTAAAGCTGACTGAAGACAAGATGGAGGGGCTGCAGCAGCTTTTTATAGTTTTTCCCAAGTGCAAGAAACTCTTTGTTCCTGCTGTGAAAAGTAGAGCCCCATGGAGTTCTGGAGTCACATTGGCAAATCACATGACTATGCATGACTTGGGATTTTCAGGTGGCAGCCATTACCCACAGGCTATCTTGCATGGCCTTTGGTAGACTTCTTATGTGGACTGGAGCTTTCCAAGCTCTCAGTGAGTCCATTGTATACCTGATGGTTCTTACTGGGCCATCAAGCAGGCCAGGCAGAGCTAACAGCAACTTGTTGGGGATATCACCCAGAAGCACAGCATAAGTTTGAGATACAGACATTATATAGCCGACATTCATAACTTTAACTACATAAATGTTACACACATACCAATAGCATAATCATAATCAGAAAACCATAACCTAGTCTTAGACACCTTATTTGATCCCTTTACATAACATTTGGTGCCCCTACAGGACCTTGGTTGCACCAATAATCTATATGATCCCAGATTATTTCAGTAACGTGACACTGTTGGTGGGGATCATTAGTGAAATAAGAAAACAGAGATGACTGAAAAGGACCTTTTTGCTGCTCACTTGAGACAAGAGCAAACCAATAGGTTAGAGACATAGGAAATGAAGAAGGGGAAATGTCCCTTGGAAAGGGGGTGTTTTAAGGGTGAGAATCCCCCCGACCGAAGCTAGTCTGACATTTGAACAATATTGCACAACCTTTAGGCACATGGTTGTTCAAGGGATGCAACGGCTGTATGGGCAGTATTTTATGCATGTCTGGATATGATTGAAATGGTAAAGGGAAGATAGGAACTGGAGCTTGAGAACAAGCAGTTACAACAGCGTTTGAAGAAATGTGAGACAGACGGGTGTGAACTGACAGCAGAAAAGCTCAGAATGGTGACTACTCAGAGATATACGAGAGGAGAGAGACAAGGCAAGCGGGAATGCAGAACGGCACAGGAAAGAGTTAACACAGACAAAAGTTCTGTTAGAAGAAGCAAGAGCAGCAACCTGCTTCTCAGCAGAAGAATACAGAGCAGCAAAAGCTGCAGCAGGCCATCAGGAGTGTGACGCAAAGATTAGTAAATTAAATGCTCAACTTAGCGCCGATAAAGGGGTGGTAGCAGCTGTAAGATTAAGTGAGGATTGTGATTTGGAGCCCCCTGAGGAAATAAAATTACCCTCTGATGCTGTCCCCAAAAACCCATTCAACCCGATTGGCCCCGAATGCATAATGTTTCTCCTGTTTCCACAAGGGAGAAGATCTTCCCACAACAGAGCTGGTCACGGACGTAGTAAGTTGGTCTCCCAGTCAAGCCAAGGCTATTGCTGAGAGACTGGGACTACTGAACCGTGACGCAGCCATTGCATGGCTGGCCCGTGTTTGGCAAATGGACTTTACCCAATTGGCTCAGTTATGAGCCACTCCTTGTAATGCAGATGCTCTAGACCTAGGCATAGATTCTTGGGAGCAGACTGCCACTGAACCACGGGAATGGATAAAATATTACTGCCTGTGTTTTCCCTTAAGAAACTGTACATAATGGAAGAGCAGAAACCAGGAGAGACCCCAGAAGCTTACCTAATTCGAAAGAAAATGCCGGCAGCCCTCTCTGATTCATTACCCCAGACAGAAGAGAATGGGATTGTCACTTTCCAATATCAGGGACATCAATTAGTGCAGAGTACTTATGCAGGACTATATTCTCAGACAAAAATGACCATGGGGGTGTGTGGATTTAGAACACCGCACGTGGAGTGAACTAGTGGCAAAAATCAAACTGGCAGGAGATTTGCTGCGAGAAACTAGTGTCTTAAAAAGACACGTCAGCAAAAAGACTACTCAGAGCCCATGCAGGCTTCACATTCCCAAAACATGGTTCTCACTCTGCCAGCCCCCCTCCCAATTCTAATCCCCCTACTTCCCACAACCCTGGGCAGCGCCGACCCAAGGAGACCCTTAAGAACTTGATTTGGACGGAGCTGGTGAATTTAGGGGAGCTTATGGGAAAATATGATCGCCAGCCCCTCAGCATCCTGATTAATGCTTTGTCTCAAGTCATGCAGAGAATAGAGTTAATGAAGGGCGCTCCCCCATAACCCACTGCCTGGGTGCAGAGTGCATCCCCTACACCCACTGTCTCTCAAAGCCAGATCCCTGCCCCCTCTTCTGAGTGGAGGCTCTAGGAGTCTAACGATCAATAGGGGTGACCGTTTCCCTATGGGCCTCCCCAGCAGATCACAAGGCATCAGAATGATGTATGGAGGAGATCCACTGTGAGGGCTACAGTGGGGAACCCAGGGACATTAGCCCAATTGCTAGTAGACAGCACTAAACAGGTTCAGCTCAGAGAGTATGAGGGAGAAACTGTCTCCCAGTTTGTCTCTTGGAAGCAGTGAGTTGCCTGTTAAAAAAGCTATTCCAACCTCCCAGTGTTTGTCTGTGAATAGCCATGTGGCCTGTGACAATGGGGAGGGAAGTTGAAACTGTTGGTCTAGTCAGAAAAGCAGTTTAACTGCCGGGGGGAGAACATGTCTCCCGTGCTCTGTCTGTGGAGCAGGCAGAAGATACCTCTCAGTTTATGATGGCTGAGGATTTGTCAGTTGTTCCAGATGTGGTTCTGGACTCAGCTGAACCCTAGGAAGGAAGTGTTCCTAAGCCTGTGTCTGCTGGGTGTAATGATTTGCCATGGAGAGAGCCACCCCAATCTCCAAACATTTGTCAGTAAATAAAAGGGAGGAAATTCCAAACTTTTTGACCCTTAAGAATGGCAGTTTATCTGTTGGGGAGAGTGTTTCCAATCTTCTGTCTGAGGAGCAGCCACAATGTGCCTCTCACCTTATGAAGTCATTCTGGACTCAGTTCGAACCCAGAAAGATGCTCCGGAAGATGTTTCTATAGAACAACTCCTAGCTGAAAAGGGAAAGGACAAATTTCCAGAGAAAATGAATTGTTGCCTAAAAGTGCTCCTAAAGGAATAAAACCTCAGGCTAACTTTTGCAAGCAGTTTGCTGTAACTGAAGGGTGTAGAAGTGACTTGACTGAGTTTGCTCAGAATGAATCATTGCCCGCAGCAAGCAACAGTGTCAGTGCTGAAGAATTTGGTTCAGTTTCTAGCTGCCAAAGTTTTTCAACTGTGCGTGAATTCACTGACTTTGCTTTAGAAGGATCCAGGGTGGAAGTCATCCCTACTAAAACCAACACTGCCTCTCGCACTGCTAAGCAGCTCTTTACACACACCTGGGATGGCCGCTGCTCTACTGTGAATCAGGCCAGCCCCAGTGTGGGTCAGGTAGAAATCCTGAAGGGGAAAAATGAAAAACCCTCGAGGAAATGGTTTCACTCTTCACAGCTCAAAGAATGGAAGGATAAACCAGCTGACCCTAATGACTGTCTTCTCCATCCTGTCAGCCACTCTTCACGGCCGGCAAGAAGGAACGGCTTTGAGGCATTGGAAAATATGCCTCGAGTGGGATGGTCAGTGCCTAACCCCGATGTTGAGATAGGAAAAGGCCAAAAAGTCCTCAACTTATTATGGCCACCCTCACGTAGTTCATGTTCACCCTGTAATACTGACCCCAGATTCTCCCAGTATATACAGAGGGAGTGTGGGAAGTTTTCCTCTCTTCTCTGCCCCCTCACAGGTCCTGTATTCGAGCCATGACATCCCACTTCTGCACTAGCACCCTGCTGTTCATAAGTGTCTGGAGTCTGATGCTGTCCAGGCTCTGTGTTGTCACTGTGATCCCTTTGAGCCTCTGGAGGTGCCTGCCAGCTGGAGCTCAGGAAGCAAAATCACTGTGCCACATTACTGGATTTTATGGGAATGGGAGCAACCCCCGGCCCTGCAGCATCACTATCAGTTTGAATGGGACAAACACATCCAGGGACAGCCTCCTGGGTGGTGAAAGGTGCAGGGGAGCCCTGGTTTTCTCCACGGTTTGGGGAACAACCATGCCCCTATGTTATCATTGTCATTGGAACTCAGAAACCTCCATTACCCAGAGAGGAACTGCAGCTGTCTCTGATCACACCAGCAGGCAAGAATATCACATGGTTCCTTGTCAATTGGGAACCGCTGAACTGGACTTTAGCTGGACATGATTAGCTGTCCCGATTTTTTCACACTTTCTATCTGATCACCCCAGAGCAGAGCCCAGTCCTGGGGTACTCGGGGTGTCGCGGGGCAGGACAATTCACAGTGCGCTGGCTGCCCTGTGGGGAGGGGCCTGGCCCCGCAATGGCAGAGCGGGGGTGGGAATAGGCTCCGTCGTGTAATCCTGGGCCAACCCTCAACATTCAAAATGGAGGAGTCAGAGCC
>ML679296.1:17247-46612 GCA_007922305.1 Dermatemys mawii
GTAATCCTGGGCCAACCCTCAACATTCAAAATGGAGGAGTCAGAGCCCAAAAAATCATGAGATCGGCTTAACAGCCTCACAAAATGGGGCTCATTGTGTCTTCCGGGTTCCAGGCCATTGGGGGCACCCGGGGTGTGTTTTCAAGCTTCCCTCTGTAACCAGAAGGCCGAGAACCGCCAAGTCCTTTACAGCTGAGATTGTCCCTTAATCCCAGGAACTGGGGCACTGGGAAAAACATCAAATCTTTTGAGACTTCAGATCAAATCACTGACTGTAGAGTAGCGAGGGGGCGGGCTGTGTGCTTCTGAACCCGTGGCAATCATTTGTACTGAAGCACAAACAGTGGGTGTCAGGCCAGCTGGATGGCTAAGAATCACAAGTACCAACCTCAGAGCAGACTATTAAGGAGCAGGGCACACGTCCCAAAGCTGTTGTGACTTCTGTACTTGGATTTCACCAACCAGCTCTCAGTGTGAAGCCCTCAAGCACTACAACAGCCTTACCATGGAGTCACAGACAGTCACCTGGGTACTCTTGCCACCCAGATAAATCCACCGATGGCCCCTTACACCAAAAATCACAATATTCATGTTACTTCCAATCCCAAAGGACCAGTCACTCACCCCAAATGGCCCTTAGCTCTCACACCAGAGACACCTCTACAATGAAGTAAAGATTTATTAACCAAGAAAAAGACATGAATTCTTGACAAGTGTAGAGTAGGTAAACATACGCACACCAGCGAGTTATAGTCCTAGGTTCCAAAAGGAGATAGACGCTGCTGTAATAGACAAGCTCGGTGTGTCCATTAAGGCTAACCCAAGCTAAGCAGCTGGGGATTCCTCGCTTACGCTTAGAAATCTTTGCCCCCTCGGAATACGAGCAGTGCAAAGAGAGGCAGATGCTTCTCGGCAGGGGTTTTTAGTCCTTTCCCCAGAGTTCAAGCTGATGGGATGATTCCACCTGCAAGTCCCCTCTTCATGGGTGTGGGGCGGTGGAGAGAAATCAACAAAGTCTTTTGTCCTCTGATGGTCCACAGGCGTGTCTCTGGTGTCTATAGGCCTTCTACTGTTGGGCAGGAGATTACACCTCTTGGGGAAAGCTAGTATTTCACACTTGGGAAAGCTTCTCCACTGACTATGGGGCTTTCCAGTTTCATAGCAAACACTTTGATAGTTACAGTTACACATGTTACTTTGGGGTACGAGATGTTAGCATTAATGCAGGCAGCAACTTACAAGCTTTTCATAAAGTGTGAACACTAAACATATTTTTATAAATCCAATATCTATTTTAACATTATCAACACACAGGTGAGCCGGACGGGTTTCCAGCTGTGTGCCTGGCAGTGCTCAGTGAGGTCTAGGGGCCTTGGCGTGAGCTGGCACCTGGTTTTCCAACGTCACAACATGCTTGGATTGAAATGAATGTATTGGCGCAGCCAGGAGAACACCTTCCCTCTGGGGTTCCCACCAGAAGCTGGTTTGCTGAGCATTGTTTATATATGTAATCCACAATGCAGTGTCTCCAAATCACGTCCACATATACAGTGGGGCCCAGAGAGCTGGAAGATTCCACGCAGGGGAGGAGATGGGTCCGCTGTCCATTTTGGGATGGTTTGTGTGGAGAGTTACAACCCCTCTGCCGTCCCTACTAAATTGCTTTTATAAACTAAAAAATACATTTAAAACAAAGCAGGGGATATAGTCATTTCCTGATTTTACATGCAGAGTTAACATTCAAATCAACAGAACCTAGTGCGACTGGTGTGTATTTATGCAAGGATGAGGATATGGTAACTTAAAGACTAACACAGTTATTTGGGCCTAAGCTTTTATGGGCCGGAACCCACTTCATCAAATCCATTAGGTGCCCCTCTGAATGTTATGCAAGGATGCAATTCAGCTGCAATTGGTGGCAATTTCAGGGGTTCATGGCGTGTTAATAGAATTCTTTGCCTCTTCATTCAGCACAGCCAATTATAAAGCAAAGTGCAAATGCTGAGCCCCTCACCATTCACGTAAAATGATGCAATTCCTCCATTTCACCATGATCACAAAGCTGAGTTGACCAGTGCTTTGTTATGAATCCCCGTGTACACCATTTAATGTCACAGACTAGAGCTTATTTTGGAATGAGCCATGCTTTCCCAGCTGCCCCTCAATGGCCCATTGTAGTAGTAGCGCCAAGCTAATTCCCATTAACATATGCCCTACTCTTAAAGACCTAGGACATACTTCTCACAGCCAGGACAGGGCTGTGCATTTCAGCTGTCTCACACCCACCCAGCAGCCCATGTCACCACCCATTCTGAGGGCTGTTATAAAATCATAAACTATCAGGTTTGGAAAGGATCTCAGGAGGACAATTGGCCCAACACCCTGCTCAAAGCAGGACCATCTCCCCATCTACCTGCGTTCCGGTTTATAACACAGTAGCTGTGTCTCATCTTACTTTGATTTATGAGCTCCGTGAAACTATGTCTGTTTCCCCTTCAGTTTTGCAAAGGGCCCACCCAGCACAAGGGGCCCTGAACTGGAGCGGGGCCTCTGGAGACTTCCACAACACAAACAATGATCAGAAATAATCTACATAATAATGCAGCCAAATCAGGGCCTCTCCGCCCTTTGCCTTTAGCTACAGAGGAAGGTCAAACCATGCTGACCAGCTACAGCGTGTTCATAACTTGGATACAGGTGGACACAACACTCTTGTTGCCCTTGGCAGGATAATTCCTTCAGTCTTATTTCAGTGCTTAACAACCCAGGAGCTCTGCAATGGGGAAATACCCCAATGGGCCAGAGGAGCAGGCAGAGAGTTCAGCTGTGGAATCCAAGCGCCCTCCAGCTGGGGCACTGCTGGAAAGACTGATTCAGGCTGGAATATTCGATTGCAATTCCGACAGTGAGAGACTGGGAGGAAATGAAACAAGAGGGAGGGAACAAATCCAATGTAAACACTACTCCAGTCTCTATCCTGCCCATAAACCTCCACCCTCCTTGTTCCACAGCAGCTTTGGGGTAAGAAAGAGGCCTCTGTCCCCAAGTCAGGCCCCAGGCTGCACTATATCCACAGGAACAGTTTATTGGTGTTGCTCTTACTAAGTCTGTTCCCCCGAATCGACCCCAGTGACTGTGATGCGTTGGCAGGTTTCTGAGTGGGAGCGGAAGTGGAGTCCTGGAGTTCACACCTCACAGGGATGGGGAGCTCACAATCTCCAGCTAGTTCTGAAAACCTCAGATTCACCTTCAGAGGTTGATGAAAGGTCAGACTCCCTCTTCCAGCCTTTCCTCTGCATCACACCCAACAAAATCATCCCTGCCAGAGCGGGAGTCCATTCCGCTCTTGGTGTGACAGAGAGACCATGCGTACAGCATGGAAGTCAGCATGCCTGGGTTCCGTCTGTCATCCCGCCAGTAAATCTCTATGTAACCTTGGCCAAATAATGTCTCCCCATGCCTCAGTTTACCCATCTGTTTAATGGGGCTATGCTCAAAGTGACTTTCCTTTGCTAGGTATTTTGAGCAGTCTTTCATGAAAGATGCTGCACGGTATGATCGTAGGTGCTGGTGAGAATTTCTGATCTGTGATCCCTTAGTGACTGCCCCATGTGTCTGCAGAAAGTGGCTATGTCTCCCCTCAGGCATCTTTCTATTGATCTGTCTCTCTACTCTCTACCCATCCCATGTGGGACTCTACAGGGTATCAGACCCTATGGACTTTTAAGCATTATCCCTTGTTTTCCTACTTATCAACTATAATTTTCAAATATACACAAATGCACAGAGCAGCCAATTCCTCTCCAACTCATTACAGAGCCCCAGAGATCTCATGTACCTTTGGAAGGTCCCTTAATTACTGTTTACTCCTGAAGCTGAATAAAGAACACAGAAGCCCAGACAGGCTTGTCGGAAGCCTCTTTGCATTCAGATGTTGCTTCTCCCCTAGAGGCTGAGCGAACCCCTCTGGCATTGCACAGAGCTCTGTTATAAACTGTGCACACTCCTATGTCGGATCTTGGTGTGGGAAGCTGCTGCAGACGCTGGCATGAGAGAGGTGTGGGACACGGCTACCTGACGGGGAATCCCAGGGAAGATGCTTCTATCTCAGGATTCACAGGTACCCACTTCTTGATGAGGAACTCACCTGCTCGACAAACCCACTGCAAACTGGACATGAGGGGATAGAGAATGGGCCTGTAGGTCCTTTCTGCTCTGCACAGCCATTAAACATCCCACGGCCCAAGGACTCCACAGGGAAAGAGTTTTTTTCGGTATCATGGGTTAAAATGTCCCTCTTTGCTGTGCCCTCCTGGGCTGATGGCCTCCAGCCCCAAGGAGGCTGCATTTCAGTGGCACAGTGGATCCTTCAGGATGAAAGGTGTTAGTAGATGGACAAGTCAAGGCCAAATTCTGCAGCCCTGCCCCATAGTTTATCCAGGCTTCACTGAGGCAAAACCCCTGTTGCAGTAAGAACTGAGTAAAGCCTCAGGAGCCAACTTTGTGTTAATGAAGAGACTCTGTCACCTCCCCATCTTGCATTTCAGGGCTCTGGTTGTTAATGGGGAATGGGGGTCTGTTATCTGACTTTTTTCTCCATGGAGGTGCTTTGAGGTCCTCACTGGAACAATTCTAAGAATGTTTCAACATGGACAACACAGCTTTTTTCCCAGCTTCATTTGAGAAGTTGGCTCAAACATTACGTTGGTCACTCAAAAAAACAATTCAGGCAGAAGCAGACACCGAGCAAGGGAAATTTCAATTCAAATGTGGAAAGTTTGGCAAACTTATAAGCAACTGAAAATGAGGTCTCCTAAAGGAAGGTGTCAGATAGCCTTAACTAGCGGTGGTGCCACCAACACTACCTACAATGGCCCATCCATTAGTGAATCTCTTGTGTTTGACTCAGACCTGGTCAACACTGTCATTTTATAGCACAGAATCATAGAGCCACAGGGTGAGAAGGAACTGCAAGCGATAGCTTATCTACCCCTCTGCCAAGATGCAAGATTTGTTGTGTCTAAGACATCCAGGACAGATGACTGTCCAGCCTCCTTTAGAAAACCTGCAGTAAAGAAGCCCCCCGTATTTCCGTAGGCATCTGTTCCATTGTCCTCCATTGTTAGGCAGTTTATCCTGAGATTTAATCTAAATCTGCTATGCTGTAGTTTGAACCCATTGCCTCTTCTCCTACTCTCTGTGGCAAGAGGGAACAACTTTTCTCCATCTTCTTTGTTTCAGAGTGGTAGCCAAGTTAGTCTGTATCAGTAAAAACAAGGAGTGCTTGTGGCACCTTAGAGACTAACAAATGTATTTGGGCATAAGCTTTCATGGGCTAAAAGCCATTTCATCAGATGCATGGAGTGGAAAATACAGTAAGCAGATTATGTATACTAAAACATGAAAAGATGGGAGTTGTCCTACCAACTTGTGGAGTCATTGCTAATCAGCCAATTCATTTGAGGTGGATGTGAACTATTCTCAACAGCTGACAAGAAGGGGTGAATACCAAGTGAGGGTAAATTACTTTTGCAGTGCTAACGAGGCCAATGCAATCAAGGTGGAACATTTCCACCAGTTGACAAGAAGGTATGAGTATCAGCAGAGGGAAAATTAGTTTTTGTAGTCACCTATCCACTCCCTGTCTTTATTCAGGCCTAATTTAATGGTGTCCAGTTTGCAAATTAATTCTATTGTACAGTTTCTCGTTGGAGTCTGTTTTAATTTTTGTTGTTGAAGAATTGCCACTTTTAAGTCTGTTATTGAGTGACCGGGGACATTGAAATGTTCTCCTACTGGTTTCTGAATGTTACAATTCTTAACTTCTGATTTATTTCTATTTATTCTTTTGTGTAGAGACTGTCCGTTTTCGCCAGTGCACAAGGCAGAGGGGCACTGTTGGCAGATGATGGCATATATCACACATTGGTAGATGTGCAGGTGAATGAGCCCCTGATGGTGTGGATGATGTGATTAGGTCCTATGATGGTGTCCCTTGATTAGATATGTGGACAGAGTTGGCATCGGGGTTTGTTGCAGGGATTGGTCCCTGGGTTAGTGTTAGTGGAGAGTGAGGGATAGTCCTTCGGGATAGGTTGTAGATCCTTGCTGATGCACTGGAGGGGCTTTAGTTGGGGGCTGTAGGTGACAGCTAGTAGCATTCTGTTACGTTCTTTGTTGGGCTTGTCCTTTAGGAGGTGACTTCTGGGTACCCATCTGGCTTTGTCAATCTGTTTCTTCACTTCCCCGGGTTGGTATTGTGGTTTTAAAAATGCTTGACAGAGATCCTGTAGGTGTTTGTCTCTGTCTGAGGGATTAGAGCAAATGTGGGTGTATCTTAGAGCTTGGCTGTAGACAATGGATCGTGTGATGTGTCCTGGATAGAAGCTGGAGGCATGTAGGTACACCTAGTGATCAGTAGGCTTCCAATATAGGGTGGTGTTTATGTGACCATCACTTATCATCACTGTAGTGTCCACGAAGTGGATCTCTTGTGTGGACTGGTCCAGGCTGAGGTTGATGGTGGGGTGGAAATTGTTGAAATCCTGGAAGACTCCTGCCATGTCCCCCTGAATTGCCTCTTTTCCAAAGTAAACATATCCAGTCTTTACTCCTATGGCCTCAATTCCATTCCTTGCAGCATTTTTGTTGCTTGCCTCTGGTCATTTCCAGTTTCTCTACATCCTTCCTATACATTGGTGACCATAATTAGACACAGTACTCCAACTGCGGCCTAACCAGCACCCAGTGCAGGGATACTATCACCTCCTTTGACTTGTATCCTATGCCTCTCCTAATGCATCCAAAAATTACATTTGCTTTTTTTTGCAAAAGCAAAAAAAAATCCACACCCTTTAGAGATGGAGCTATATCAACCCAGCCCTGATATAGTTGGCATGGGGTCAATGGAAGAATTTTTCGATACATATTGCTAATACCTCTTGAGGAGGTGGATTACCTACGCTGACACGAGAACCCCTGCCACTGATATAAGTTGTGTCCACACTAGAGCACTAAGGCAGTGCCACTGTAGCATTTTAAGTGGAGACAAGTCCTCAAGCAGATCTTCCAGAAAAAAAAATCCAGCCTGGATCTGCAGATGTGCAGAGTTGGAGAATCCACCACTTCCCTTTGCAGGTTGTTCCAAATGTTAATCACCTGCAGGGCTAAAAAAATGGTTCTAATTTCCAACTGGTATTTGTCTGGCTTCATCTTCCAGCCATTGGACCTTGCTTTGCTTTTCTCCACTAGTTTACAGAGCCCGTTATTTGTGTGTGTGTGTATATATATTTTTTGCTTTTTCCCCGTCTGCTACCTTCATTTTGCCATTGAATAGAGTTTTTAGCCAAAGTTGTTCACACTCTTGACAGTGGAATTGTGGCTTCTTAGCTACCTAATAAACAATTCATTTATGGGTCAGTGATTACCCATTTCTCATTCACATTTTTCTCTCAAAATGTTTCGTCCCAATCAATTTTGTTGATAATTTGCTTTAGCTTAGGAGAATTAACCCTTTCGAAACAGGAGGTGTCTATAGATATTACCGGTTGGGAACTGTTCTCTATTTGTCCTTTTAACGTGATCAGTTCCAAACTTTATTTTCCTCTGGTCTATCATAATCCCCCTTCTTTGTCTCTTCTCTAAACTTAAATAATTTCAGACTTTTCAGTCCACCGATGGCAGCCTCCCCCACTCTCATAGCCTGTCTCAGAAATCCCATTTCTATCGGCTGTACACTGGATACAGACTGAGTGACCAAAACTGAGTGCATGTCCAGAGCAGAGTATTCTCCGTCCCATTCCTTAGGCATCCGAACATTGTCTTTGTTTTGGCCACTGATGTTAATGAGCAGGTCTTTCCATCAACCCGCTATCATGACGCCCAGGTCTCTCCCCTGAGGTGTCTTCTAATTAAGATGTTACCCTCTGGTACCTGTTTTCTCAAAACTTTGCGGGTATTTTTCCACTCTCAGATTTTGAGCAACTGGGGGAATGGAGAACCCCCTACAACATGGGATCTCTGGCCTACGTTTCACTGAATTATGGATCGATGATGTATAACCAGTATCCACACTCCTGTTTCCTGCTGGTGCCTATTAAGTTTTCCCATGCCATGATGTACAGGAATTATTGAGGCAGAGAGCACTATAAAATATGGAACTGACATTAGTAGAGTTATGTGTTCACAATTCATTTACCTGAATATTGGAAATGTCATTTTTTCAGTGTGTGAAGAGTAACCAAGCTGCTTCACTCATGAGAACAGCGTCCTGTGATACATTGAGTGTCTCAAATTAACATTGTCTCTCCATCCAGGCATTTGCACTGCGACCATCACCGTAGAGCCTGGGCACATACAGGCAATCAGGGGAACGTACGGTACATGCAGGAGACACCGTTCTGCCTCAGAGTTGGACACCTTCTCCCCTCCTCCATGACAGATTCCAACACAACTGACCTCACCAACCCCTCCACCTTCATTCTGCTGGGCATTCCTGGCTTGGAGGCGGCCCATGTCTGGATCTCCATCCCCTTCTGCACCATGTACACCATAGCCCTCTTGGGGAACTTCACCATCCTGTTCATTGTGAAGATGGAGCTGAGCCTCCATGAGCCCATGTACTATTTCCTCTGCATGCTGGCCGTCACCGATCTTGTCCTGACTACATCCGTCCTACCCAAAATGCTAAGCATCTTCTGGTTCAACTCCAGGGAGATCAATTTCAGTACCTGCCTCACCCAGATGTACTTCCTTAGCTGCTGCTTAGAGATGGAGTCTGGGATCCTCATGGCCATGGCTTTGGATCGCTATGTGGCCATCTGCCATCCGCTGAGACATTCCACCATCCTGACAAACCCTGTGGTAGCCAAGATTGGCCTGGCCGTGGTGCTGCGTGGCTGTGTGGTCGTACTGCCCTTTCCCTTATTGGCAAAGCAGTGGCCATATTGCAGAGCAAACATCATCCCCCAGCCATACTGTACACACACTGCCATATTGAATCTGGCCTGTGCTGACACGCGTGTCAGTAGTTATTATGGCCTCTTTGTGCTATTCGGGGTGATGGGTCTGGATGGGATTTTTATCACCGTGTCCTATATCCAGATCCTCAGGGCCATCTTCAACCTCCCCACAAAGGACGCCCGGCTCAAGACTTTTGGGACCTGCAGCTCCCACCTCTTTGTCATTTTAGCTTTTTACATCCCAGGGCTCTTCATCTCCCTCATGTACCGGTTTGCCGAGACTGTGCCTGGGCATTTCCATGTTCTCATTGCCAACATGTACAGCTTGATGCCACCCACACTAAACCCCATCATCTATGGGGTGAGGACCAAACAGATCCGGAGCAGGCTGCTCCGGCTCTTTACTCCTGAAGGGGCCTAAAGTTTTCTCCTGGTTCTCTGGCTTTCAGACCGAGCTCCATGCAGAGCTGGCTGGTGACATTCTGCTGGGCCCACTTCCCTCAACCACTGACTGGAGAGTCAAAGTGACATTAAATCCTTTCCTGGCTCTACTGCGCTGTGTCAACATAACAAACTGAGGAATCAGTCTCTGTACTCCTCACTAGCTTACAGGATTGCAACCTATCTGATGGCTGGTAACTGAATCGCTGAGGCCACGTGCCCTTCTCCGCCTATTTCCCAAGGTCCTGCCCCCAGCCCCACCTCTTTCCAAAAGATCCCTCCCCCTGTCCCAAGTATTCCCACAAGTCCCTGCTCCCTTTTCCCCTCTTCCCTATGGCCCCACCTCTGTTCTGCCACTTTTCCCAGATTCACAACCCTGTTGCTCACTCCTCTTCTCCTCAACCCCATATACGTTCTTGATCATCTCAAACTTCCTTGCCTTCCCCCCCACCCCACCGCCTCTCGGCTCCTCTGGTCTCTGGGGCCGACAGGTGAATGAGAAGTGGAGAGGGAAGCCAGGAATCCATATAAAAGAAGCTGACAGTTGGGAGCTGGGTTGTGTGGCAGGTGGGTGAGATTGTACATTATATGGATTGTGGGCCCTAAAGCTCAGCTACAAAGTCCTGAGGGAAGAGACCACTGTGTGGCTTATTTCTTTAGCTTTTGGTTCCCCTCTGTTCCTCCCAGCTGGGAGCCTGTAACAGGCAGGGCCCCTGCAATAGAGGTGGTCTGGGAGACCTTTGGTGTAAGCCAGGCCTCGGGGGAAGGGTACGGGATCAGCTTTGAAGCTAGAAGGACAAGAGCTGAGAGAGGCAGAAGGATAAACCCCTGGGTTAGCTGTGAAGGTGGGATGCTGGGGAGAGGCCGGGGTGGCGTTGGTGGCTCACAGGGAGGGAGATAAATGGCATATTTACCATTAGCTGGCTAAATACACATGTACACGGCACCATATCTGGAACTGCAGGGCACCCATTGCCCAGGGGCTGGAGTTGAACAGTGAAGCGGATTTGAACATTCGCTCCGCATGATGCTTTTGATCACTACATCTAGAACTTCCTTAGCGAGGCAGCGAGATGGCGTTATCCCCACGTTATCGGAATTGGGATTCCTCACACACACACTTCGGCACCATTGCTCTGGCCAGGAAATGGCAGTTCTTCTCTGTGTTGTGTTAGATGTGGTGAGACTATTTGTGTGTCATGATCAGTGGAATTAGAGGTTTTCTTAACCAGGAGGAATTTATTAATGAAACAGTTGAAAACCACAACAACAGTTTTCTCCGCAGCTCAGTTTTCAGCCTTCTCTTAGAATCATAGAAGCATGGAATATTAGGGTTGGAAGAGACCTCAGGAGGTCAAAGCGGAGACCAACACCCACTAAATCATCCCAGCCAGGGAGAACGGCCAATGGCTCTGCAAAAACATCAGCCAATTCCCTCAGCACCTTGGGTGAATAAGATCTGAACCCATGGACTTTTGCACATCCAACTTTCCTAAATAATCCTTAACGTGTTCTTTCATAATTGAGGGTTGGTCACCCTTCCCCTCATTCTATTGCCCAGTGTAGCAGTTTGGGAGCTGCCCTTGTCTCTGAAGACGGAGGCAAAAAAAGCATTGAGTATTTCAGCTTTTTCTACGTCATCTGTCACTAGGTTGTCTCCCCAATTCTTAAGGGTCCAACACTTTCCCTGACCTTTTCCTTGTTGCTAACTGTCACGTTACTAAAATTATCTGAGATCATATAGATCTCTGGTGCAACCAAGGTCCTGTAGGGGCACCAAATCTTATGTAAAGGGGGTGATAAAAGGAGTCCTCGACCAGGTTATGGTTTGCTGATTATGATTATGCTATCTGTATGTGTGTATCATTTTTGTAGTTGAAGTTATGAATATTGGCTCTGTACTGTCTGTTTTTCCAAATATTATGCTTTGCTCCGGGGTGTTAGTTCTGCCTGGCCTGCTTGATGGCGCATGAAGAACCATCAGCTACACAACTGACCCATTAAGAGAGGGCGGACACATCCTGTGTCTTAGCGAGGGGGCAGGGATTGCCCATGTGACTCAATACTCCATTTTGCTGTAAGTTTCCACAGCAAAAGACAAAGAGAATTCCTGCACCTGGGGAAAACTATAAAAACCAGGGAGCGATCTCTCCATCTTGTCTTCAGTCTCCAGCCTTGCTCCTACCTGTGGATGGAACTTTGCTACACATGGAAGCTCTGAACAAAGGACTGTTTGACCCACCCCTGTAGGGGATGTATTCCAGAGACTTTGATTTGAACCTGCAGTTTATTCTACCACTGATGCAAGCCTGAGCCAAGAGATTGGCCATTACTGCATGTAACTGATTTCTTTTAACCATTTGTAACCCTTACCTATTTCTTTTTCCTGTTACAAAAACCCTTTAGATTTTAGATTCTGAAGGATTGGCAACAGCGTGATTTGTAGGTAAGATCTGATTTGTATATTGACCTGGGTCTGGGGCCTGATTCTTTGGAATTGGGCAAAACCATTTTCTTTTATTTGGGGTATTGGTTTTCATAACCATTTGTCCCCAGGACAGGTGGCTGCTGGTGGTGATACTGGGAAGCGGGAGTGTCTAAGGGAATTGCATGTGTGACTTGCGGCTAGCCAGTGGGACGAAACCAAAGTCTTTTCTCTTTGGCTGGTTTGGTTTGCCTTTAGGGTGGAGAAACCCCAGCTTTGGACTGTAAATGTCCTGTTTGGAACAATTTGTCCTGACTTGGCACTCTCATTTGCATCCCACCAGGAACAGCATCGTCACACTAACATACCTGCAGAAACCCATCTTGTTACCCTTCACATCCCTTGCTAACTGCAATTCCAGTGGTGTTCTGGCCTGGGTTACAGACTGGAGTACTGTTTGCAATGGATTTGTTCTCTCCCTCTCAGTTCATTTCCTTCCAGTCTCTCCCAGGTGATACTGAAATCTAATGTTCCAGGATCAGTCAGTGTTTCCAGCAGTGTCCCGGCTGGAGGGTGCTTGGATTTCCACAGCTGAAATTTCTGCCCGCTCATCAGCTGATCAGGAGTATTTCTCCAGTGTGGAGCACCTGGGTTGTTAAGCACTGAAATGAGACTGAAGAAATTCTCCTGCCAAGCAGCGTTGTGTACACCTGTGTTCAAGTTACTAATACCCTGTAGCTGGCAGGCATGGTTTGACCTTCATCTGTAGCTGAGGGCAAAGGGAAGGGAGAGGCCCTGATTCGCCTCCTCTAGTGTGTTGATTATTTATGATCATTATTTGTGTTGTGGAAGAATCCAGAGGCCCCGCTTCAGTTCAGGGCCCCTTTTGCTGGATCCTTTGCAAACACAGAAGGAGAAACAGACCCTGCCCAAGGGAGCTTAAAAGTCAAATTCAGATAGGACACAGCTACTGTGAGTAACAAACCAGAAAGTGGGTAGGTGGGAAGATGGGGGGAACATTTTTGTCTAGTTTTGGGCCCCACACTACAGGAAGTATGTGGAAAAATTAGATAGAGTCCAGCAGAGGGCAACAAAAATGATTAGGGGACTGGAGCACATGATTTACGAGGAGAGGCTGAGGGAACGGGGATTATTTAGTCTGCAGAAAGGAATTATGAAGGGGGATTTGATAGCTGCTTTAAGCTACCTGAAAGGGGGTTCCAAAGAAGATGGAGCTCAGCTGTTCTCAGTGGTAGCAGATGACAGAACAAGGAGCAATGGTCTCAAATTGCAGTTGGGGAGGTTTAGGTTGGATATTAGGAAAAACTTTTTCACTGGGAGTGTGGTGAAGCACTGGAATGGGTTACCTAGGGAGGTGGTGGATTCTCCTTCCTTAGGGGTTTCTAAGGTCAGACCTGACAAAGCCCTCGCTGGGATGATTTAGTTGGTTCTGCTTTGAGCCAGGGTTGGACCAAATGACCTCCTGAGGTCCCTCCCAACCCTGATAGTTTATGATTTTATAACAGTACTAAGAATGGGTGGTGACATAGGCTGCTGGGTGGGTATGCGACAGCTGAAATACAGAGCCCTGCCCTGGCTGTTAGTAATGTGTCCTTGGCCTTTAAGAGCAGAGCACATGTTCAAGAGAACTAGATTGAGGCTAACAGAACAGGCCATTGAGTGGTGATCGGACCAGACACACAACTGGGAGTTTGTTGCTCTCCGTTAGCTTTTGTAACCCTGCTTTATTTCTACTCACACCTCCCTTCTTTGGGTGCAGACTGTGCCTCCTTCTTATGAATTCCCAGGATAACCCCTGGTACCAGGAGGGAGACTAGAGGAGAGGACTGAGATAACAGGGTGTGATGTTATTGATATGAACAGTGACTGTAGAGACCATTGTTGCAACCAAGGTCCTATAGTGGCACCAAATCTTGTATAAAGGGGGTCAAATAAGGTGTCTAAGACAAGGTTTCATTTTTTGGCTATCATTATGCAATCTGTAGGTGTGTATCATTTTGTGTAGTTGAAGTTCTGAATACTGGCTCTATACTGTCTGTAGTTCAAACTTTCGCCATGCTTCTAAGTGACACCCCAGGCAATTTGGCATCAGCATTGCCTAGATCTGCTTGGTGGCCCATTAAGGACCATCAGCTGCACAACCGACCCATGGAGAAAAGGCAGATACACCTTGTGACTCAGCAAGGCATGGAGGTCATGTGCTGGACAGATTGTGGTTAGAACAAAGAAAGCACAAGTCACATAGTAAGAGACTAGAAAGGGCAGCTGCATCTCCTCCATTTTGTCTTCCATCCTGCTGACCCACAGAGAAAAGGCAGATACACCTGTTCCTGCTGACCCATGGCGGATACACCTGTTCCTGCTGACTCATGGAGAAAAGGTAGATACACCTTGTGACTCAGCAAGGCATGGAGGTCATGTTCTGGACAGATTGTGGTTAGAACAAAGAAAGCACAAGCCACAAGGCAAGAGACTAGACAGGAGAGCTGCATCTCCTCCATTTTGTCTTCCATCCTGCTGCTTACTTCTGGAAGAACCTTGCTACAACCTGAAGCTCTGAACAAATGATTGAATAACCCATCCCAGCTGTGGATATACGCAAGAGACTTGATTTCAGCCTGCAGTTTATTCTATCACTGCAACAAGCCTGAACCTAGAGCTTTGCCATCACTATATGTAATTGAGTCTATTTGTCCAATTTTAGTTCTCATCTCTATTTCTTTCTTTTTATGAATAAAGCTTTAGATTTTAGATTCTAAAGGATTGGCAACAGCGTGATTTGTGGGTAAGAGTTGACTTGTTTATTGATCTGGGATGGGGATTGGTCCATTGGGATCAGGAGAACCATTTTTCTTTTACTGGGGTATTGGTTTTCATAAGCATTGATCCCCATAAGGAACGGTGGTGGTGGTGGTGATACTGGAGTGTCTAAGGAAATTGCTTCTATGACTTCCAGTCAGCCAGTGGGGTAAAACCAATGTCCTCTCTGTTTAGCTAAGGTTTGCCTTAGAGCTGGAACACCATCAGCCTGGGGCTGTGACTGCCCTACTCTAAGCAATTGATCCTGAATTGATACTCTCAGTTGTTTCCCACCAAAGGAAGCATCATTACACAGGGTTGTGGTGAAGGAATGAAGGATCCATCTTGGAGATGGAACAACTGAAATCCCACAAGGGCTTGAAACCCACAGGTAATGCAGCAGACTCCAGGTAGAGATTCAGGCAGAATTTGGAGATATATTTATGCAAGCAGGTGGGTTTGGTGAGAAAAGAGGCCAGCAGAAAATTGCAATCTTCTTAAACATTGCAGGACTTGAGGCAGCGAACATCTTTACTAGCGTGCAACTCAGGCTTTGTCTACAGTAGCCCCTTTGTCAGGATAACTATTCTTGATGAGCGTTGTGAATAAAAGACACTGTTGACTGACAAAAGTGCCGGTGTGGACAGTGCCATGTGGGCAGGAGACGCTCTCCCGCCGACACAGCTACTGCCGCACAGTAGGGCTGGTTTAATCATGATGGAGGGGGCTCTATCCTGCCAGCAGAGAGCAGCTACACAGCAGACCTTGCAGAGGCACCGCTGCAGCAGTGCATTTGTGCTGTTATAATTCTGTAGTGTTATAACGTCTGTAGTCTGGAGCTGGTTATTACACACACTATAGAAATGTGAAGAGCCTTTGGTAGTGCAAAAGAGCAAAACATTCATAAGCTGAAAGTTTCACTGTAGAGTGCCACTGACACACAACATCACAAACTTTGCACTGGGTACCACACAATCATGATAAGAATGCACATGGGGATGCAGGGTGTTCCGCTGAGGTACAGTGTGTCACAGAGGCATTGGCAGGTTTCTGAGTGGGAGTGGAATTGGAGTCCCAGAGTTCACACCTCACAGGAGTGGGGAGCCCACAAACTCCAGTTAGTTCTGAGAACCTCCGATTCACCATGAGATGATGGCGAAGGCGAAGGCTCCCTCTTCCAGTCTTTCCTCTGCATCCCACCCAATGAACAGCCCCTGCCAGAGCTGGAGTCCATTTCCCTTTTGGCGTGACAGAGGGATGGTTATGTCAGGGAAGTCAGGACGCCTGGATTCTCTCTGTCATCCTGCCACCTAATCTCTCTGTGATCTTGGCCAAAAAAAAAAATCTCCCTGTGCCTCAGTTTACCGATCTGTTTAATGGGGCTATGGTCATAGTGACTTTCCGTTGCTAGCTGTTTTGAACATCCTTCAATGAAAGGTGCCGAACAGTATGATTATAAAAGCGACAGAGTCCTGTGGCACCTTGTAGACAAACAGACATAGTGGAGCATAAGATTTTGTGGGTGAATACCCACTTTGTCAGATGCATGCCTTCATCAGTATGATTATAGTTATTGGTGAGGATTACTGATCTCTGATCCCTTAGTAACAGCCCTGTGTGTCTGCAGAAAGTGCTGGTGTTTCCCCTCAGACATCTTTCTATTGATCTGTCTGTCTACTCTCTACCCATCCTGCCTGGGACTCTACAGGGTATCAGACCCTATGGAGTTTTAATCGTTATCCCTAATTTTCCTGCTTCTTAAGTATCATTTTTAAATATACACAAATGCACAGAGCAGCCAATTCCTCTCTGACTCAGCCCAGAGTCCCAGAGATCTCACATCCCTTTGGAAGGTCCCTTAATTACTGTTTACTCCTGAAGCTGAATAAAGAACACAGAAGCCCAGATAGGCTTGTCTTCAGCCTGTTTCACATTGTGGTGGAAAACCCCCCTCCTCGGGGTTTCCAGGACCGTTCCCAGGTGGGAATAAAACGAACTAGACTGAAGTAAAAGACAAAGGCACCCCAGTAGGGTGATTTTATTTCTGCTATAGCAGGATTCCAGTCAAGCAAAAGCAAGAAGGGAATACCCCTGTACCGCAGTACATGGGTTTTTATACCTTTTAGTATAACAAAGAAAGACACTTCTATTGGTCATTGATTACATATGACATCAATATAATCCTACACAATAGTCCCTTACTCTTTACTTAAAAACAAGGGGCCCTATACAGGATAAGAAAATGTTTACAAGGCTAGGTCAAAAAGTTCTAAATTTCTTACAAGACTATAAACAAGGTCTGGGAGATGAAATAACACCACAGCTGTGAAACAGGACAAAGGAGGTTCAGTAATTGCTATCTCTATAAATTAAGACAGGGGAAGGTCAAGAGTGGGTGAGGTCAATAGTACAGTAGTATTTTCTTTGCTCACATTTCTCTAGTCAAGTAATTTTCCACACCAGTTCCCCACTTTGAACACAACTTTCTCAAAGCTTGTGTTCACTATGGCTTCGAATGGCCTCTTCTATTTTCCGAATATCTCGGAGGGTCACTTGTTGTGAGATTTTCCTATCGGTAGACCTGAGTATGTTAACAAGGGAAGGAACGCATTGAATGAAACAGCACAACACGGTGAGGATTAAGATGACAGCCATGCTGGCTACTAACAGGTGTTTACTACAGAGAATTCTTTCCTGGGTGTCTGGCTGGTGAGTCTTGCCCATATGCTCAGGGTTTAGCTGATCGCTATATTTGGGGTCGGGAAGGAATTTTCCTCCAGGGCAGACTGGCAGAAGGTCCTGGAGGTTTTTCGCTTTCCTCTACAGCGTGGTGCATGGGTCACTTGCTGGAGGATTCTCTGCACCTTGAAGTCCTTAAACCATGATTTTAGGACTTCAGTAGTTCAGATATAGGTGAGAGCTTTATTGCAGGAATGGGTGGATAAAATTCTGTGGCCTGCGTTGTGCGGGAGGTCAGACTAGATGATCATAATGGTCCCTTCTGACCTTAAAGTGTATAAGGTCTTCCCCTAGGACTGGCCAGTGTGGTAGAGAGAGCGAGAGAGCCTACAGCACTGGGCTTGCTGCAAGGTCTAAGTCCTGATCAAGAGGCTGTTATCCAAAGTCAGGCCAGGGATTAAAGAAGATGCTCAAAAGTTCACTGTCCGGTACTTGGCAAAGATGTCTAGTGTACTAGGCATGAGATATATACATGTGTCTAAGAATACATCCCTGAGGCGGTCACTTTGTCTAGCCTAGGGGACAGTGGAGTGTCCCATCACTAACTAAGCTGTGTCCATTGTCAGGAGGCACATATTCGTAGTATGTCCTGTAGAGTCTGCTGGAAACTATTACTGTGTTTCATTTGACAATAAATCTGGCCAGGTGCCTTCGTACCTTATCAGAGTCTGTGGTCACTGGGGGTTCTCTTGGGGTCTGCTATGTCAGCTACCTGCGCAGAACTGTGGCAGCACAGAGAGGGAATGCAGCCAACTGTTATCAACCTTGAACAGAGCAGAGCACCATACCAATATCATCAGATGCCCAAAGGCACCTGGCCAGGTTTGTTGCCAAACGAAACACAGTCGCTAGCTGCCTGGATCAGATGTCTGCAGTTACTCTCAGTTAGCTAGTACATATGTGCTTCCTGACAATGGACATTCCACTGCCCTCGAGGCTGGACAAACACACTGCCCCAGGGATGTATTCTTATGCACAGGTACAAACAAGTTACACATCAGTCCTGATGTACTGAGGGGCAACCCCTCCACGTAGAAAAGTGCAACCCCTCTAAGCAGTAAGGTGCCGCCTCTCACCTTGCACATGTTGGTTCAAACAAAACAGCTCCAATAATATCCATCATATAACCCTTTTCTGTATCGTTAGGATGGGTCAGCCTGTTCCTTGTTAGCTGTGTGGAACGTGCAAGTATGGGAGAGTTCTGGTACCTTTTAGAGATGTGTATTTTTGCAACATCACCCCTTTCCTTGCCAGAGTCTGTGAGCAGGGCCTGTCTCTTGCTCACAGTTTAACTTTGCTTTATGTTAGCAAAGTCTTGACCATTTCTTTAGTTCAGGCCGTAGGCCTCATACCAGGCCTCTGATACAAGGGTTTATCTTTCAGGGCCTCATCTTACTGTAGCATCTATATAAATCCATGGTATGCCAACATATTGAATACTGCAGGCAGATTTGGTCACCCCATCTCAAAAAAAGATGTGGAAAAGGTACAGAGAAGGACAACATTAAACTGGGACTTTTCAGCTTTGAAAACAGAGCACTAAGGGGTGATATGGTATAGGTCTATAAAATCATGACTGGTGTTGAAAAATTGAATACAAAAATGTTATTTACTCCTTCCTAAAACACATAACTAAGGGTCACACAATGAAATTAATAGGAAGCAGATTTAAAACAAAAAAAGTATTTCTTCACAGTTAACCTGAGGAACTTTTTTCCAGGGAACGTTGCAAAGGATGAAACTATGACTTGGGCCCAATAAGAACCAGATAAGTTCATGGAGGATAGGTCCACCGATGGCTAATAGCCAAGATGGGCAGAGATGTCCCTTGCCGCTGTTTGCCAGAACCTGGGAGTGAGGGACAGGGCATGAATCAATTGATTACCCTGTTCTGGTCATTCCCTCTGAAGCACTTGGCATTGGCCACTGTTGGAATACAGGATACTGGACTAGATGGACCATTGGTCTGCCCCACTATGGCTTTTCTGATGTTCTTCTACAGACTCCCAGATATATCTGTCACCTGCCATAACCTACTAGACCCTACATCCCTCCTAGAACTGACAAAGAACCCAAGAGTCCTGATGAGGTCTCTCTTTCTCTGTAGAGTTAGTAACAAAATAAGAAAATACATTAACTACAGGCCAGTCAGCCTCACCTCAATCCCTGGAAGAATCATGGAGCAGGTCCTTAAGGCATCAATTCTGAAGCACTTAGAGGAGAGGAAAGTGATCAGGAACAGTCAGCATGGATTCACCAAGGGCAAGTCATGCCTGATTAACCTAACTGCCTTCTATGATGAGATAACTGGCTCTGTGGATGAGGGGAAAGCAGTGGATGTGTTATTCCTTGACTTAAGCAAAGCTTCTGGTATGGTCTCCCACAGTATCCTTGCCAGCAAGTTAAAGGCATATGGGCTGGAAGAATGGACCATAAGGTGGACAGAAAGCTGACTGGATCATCAGGTTCAATGGGTAGTGATCAATGGCTCCATGTCTAGTCGGCCGCCGGTATCAAGCGGAGTGCCCCAACGGTCAGCCCTGGGGCCGGTTTTATTCAATATCTTTATCAATGATCTAGAGGATGGTGTGGACTGCACCCTCAGCAAGTTTGCAGATGACACGAAACTAGGAGGAGTGGCAGATACATTGGAGGGTAGGGATAGGATACAGAGGGACCTAGACAAATTGGAGGATTGGGCCAAAAGAAATTTGATGAGCTTCAACAAGGACAAGTGCAGAGTCCTGCACTTCGGACGGAAGAATCCCATGCACTGCTACAGACTAGGAACCAAATGGCTAGTCAGCAGTTCTGCAGAAAAGGACCTAGGGGTTACAGTGGACAAGAAGCTGGGCATGAGCCAACAGTGTGCCCTTGTTGCCAAGAAGGTATTTTGGGCTGTATAAGTAGGGTCATTACCAGCAGAACAAGGGAGGTGATCGTTCCCCTCTATTCGACATTGGTGAGGCCTCATCTGGGGTACGCTGTCCAGTTTTGAGGCCCACACTACAAGAAAGATGTGGAAAAATTGGAAAGAGTCTAGCGGCGGGCTACAAAAATTATTAGGGGCCTGAATCACATGACTTATGAGGAGAAGTTGAGGGAACTGGAATTTTTTAGTCTACAGAAGAGAAGACTGAGGGGAGATTTGATAGCTGCTTTCAACTACCTGAAAGGGGGTTCTAAAAAGGATGGACTTCAGCTGTTCTCAGTGGTACCAGATGACAGAACAAGGAGTAATAGTCTCAAGTTGCAGTGTAGGAAGTTTAGGCTGGATATTAGGAAAAACTTTCACTAGGAGGTTGGTGAAGCACTGGAATGGGTTTCCTAGGGACGTGATACAATCTCCTTCCTTAGAGGTTTTTAAGGTCAGGCTTGACAAATCCCTGGCTGGGATGATTTAGTTGGGGTTAGTCCTGCTTTGAGCAGGGGGTTGGACTAGATACCTCCTGAGGTCCCTTCCAACCCTGATATTCTATGATTAAATGTGACTTGTCACGAGATGTCAGAATATGTTAGTGTTAGAGATGAGTGAGTCTAATACTTATTTCTCTTCTTTTACTTTTCTATAGGAATAAGACACAGGGCTCCTGTCAGCTAATTGCTAAGTTATCTGCCAAAACCCAAGAGTCTTCAAGAGCCCAAGAAGACCCAGAAATCATGGTCAAAGTTGACCCACCCTAACAAAATCTGAAATGTCTCCCTTGCAGCTGATGATGGGGAGAAATGTGGAAATGATCTAGGGAGTGACAGAGGGAGGGAAGGAGAGGAGAAAGTGACAGGGATGGGATCTTGGGCAGAAAAGGCAGAGCAGGTGCACAGCCTTGGCCAAAGAGGTGGAGTAAGGGGTGGGTCTTCAGTGGTGCAGTTACCAACAATTAGAATGGTGGCAATCCAATGATTTGTACATAGATTCCTTCCCCAGTTTGTCATTCAACACTGCACAGAAAGGCCAGGAAAGGATTTAATGGTTTTTTGCCTACTCAGTAAGTGATTCAAGGAACAGGGCCCAGCACAACATCACCAGCCAGCTGTGCATGGAGCTCAAACTGAGACCCAGAGCACTAGGAGAAAACGTTTAGGTCCCTTTATGAGTAAAGAGCTGGAGCAGCTTGCCCCAAATCTGTTTGGTCCTTACCCCGTAGATGATGGGGTTTAGCATGGGGGGCATCAAGGGGTACACGTTGGCCATGAGAACATGGAAATGCTGGGACACATTGTGGCCAAATCGTTGTGTGAGAAAGGAGAAGAGACCTGGGATGTAAAAGGCTAAGATGACACACAGATGGGAGCTGCAGGTCCCAAATGTCTTGAGCCGGGCATCTTTCATGGGGAGGTTGAAGATGGCCCTAAGGATCTGGGTATAGGACACAGCAATAGAAAACACATCCAGACCAACCACAGAGAATATTACAAAGAGACCGTAGTAACTACTAATGCGGATGTCAGCACAGGCCAGTTTCACCACGGCTATGTGCTCACAGTACGAGTGGGGGATAATGTTGGTTCTGCAATATGGCCACTTCCTTGCTAAGAAGGGATAGGGCAGTGCGACCAGGCCACTGCGCAGCACCACGGCCAGACCAATCTTGGCCACCATATGGTTTGTCAGGATGGTGGAATGTCTCAGAGGATGGCAGACGGCCACATAGCGATCAAAAGCCATAGCCACAAAGATCCCAGACTCCACAACCGTGAAGCAGTGAATGAAGTACAGCTGGATGAGACAGGCACTGAAATCAATCTCCCTGGAATTGAACCAGAAGATACTTAGTGTTTTGGGCAGGATGGATGTAGACATGACCAGGTCAGTGATGGCCAGCATGCAGAGGAAATAGTACATGGGCTCATGGAGGCTCGGCTCCCTCTTCACAATGAACAGGATGGTGAAGTTCCCCAAGATGGCTATGATGAACATGGTACAGAAGGGGATGGAAATCCAGACATGGGCTGCCTCCAGGCCAGGAATGCCCAGCAGGATGAAGGTGGAGGGGTTGGTGAAGACGGTTGTGTTGGAATCTGACATGGAGCAAGGGAGACGGTGTCCAACTCTGAGGCAGAACGGTGTCTCCTGCATGTACCATATGTTCCACCAATTTCCTGTATGTGCCCAGGCTCTAGGGTGATGGTCGCAGTACAAATGCCTGGATGGAAAGACAATGTTAATATGAGACACTAAATGCACTACTGGAGGCTGTTGTCATGAGTGAAACAGATTGGCTGCTCTTCACATACTGAAAAATAACATGTTTATTATTCAGAGAAAAAAATTATGAAAAACTGACCCTGTTAATGCCAATTCCATATTTTATGGCGCTCTATGCCACAACAGATGTTGTGTTGTTAGAAACCTTAATCGGCACCAGCAGGAAACACGAGTGTGGATACTGGTTATCCATCATTGTTCCTCAATGCAATGAAAGCCAGGCTAGAGACCTCACCCCAGAGGGAGTTCCCCCATTCATTCGATTGCTAAAAATCTCAGAATGGAAAACCCCCCACAAAGATACGACAAAACATGTACCAGGAGGAAACATCCCAACTAGAGCACACCTCAGGGGAAAAACCTGGGAGTCACAGATAGCAGCTTACTGTAAACACTGGCTCATTCACAGTAGTGGCTAAAACAAAGACAATGTTCAGATGCCTAAGGAATGGGATGGAGAATACAGAGCTCTGGAAATTTGCTCAGTTTTGGTCACTCAGTCTGTACACTGGATATAGCCGATAGAAAGGGGATTTCCAAGACAGTCTATGAGAATGTGGGAAGCTGCCATCTGTGGTCTAAAAAGTCTGGAATTGTTGAAGTTTAGAGAAGAGACAAAGAAGGGGGATTATGATAGAGCAGAGGAAAATGAAGTTTGGAACGGATTACGTTCAAATGGACAAATAGAGAACAGTTTCCAACTGGTAATATCGATGGACACTCTGTGTTTCGAAAGGGCTAATTCTCCTAAGCTGAAGAAAATTTTCAACAAAATTGACTGGGAGGAAACATTTCAAGAGAAAAATGTGAATGAGAATTGGGTGTTCTTTACAAATAGATTATTAGCTAGCTAAGAAGCGATGATTCCACAGTCAAGAGTGTGAAAAACTTTGGCTAAAAACCCTGTTAACTGGCAAAGTAAAGGCAACAATTAGGGGGAAAAGCAAAGTATATATCTATACACACACAGACACACACACAAATAACTGGCTCTGCAATCTAGTGGAGAAAGGCAGAGCAAGGCCCAGTGGCTAGAAGATGAAGTCAGACAAATAGCATTGAAAATAAGGGCCAATTTATTAGCAGTCATCTGTTTTGGATGGCTTAGATACCACAAATCCTGCATCTTGACGCGGGGTAGATTAGCTAACCCTTGTGGTTCCTTCTAACCCTGTAGTTCTATGATTCTATTATATAAAATTCAGGTGTAGACCAGGCCTTAGACAAACACAATTCACTGGGTCCAACAGAGGGATAACTAGGTGAAATTTAATGCCCTTTGTTATAGAGGAATTCAGAAAGGATTATTTAACGGTCCCTTCTGGCCTTATATCCTGTGAATCTATCGATAAAGAAGGTGAGTCAGGCATTTATATTTACTCTGTCTCACAACACATGAGGAATTCGATTAAAAGTCTGAACATATAACACTGAAAAAGAAAATTGTTTCATAATCCCTATTTGGCTTGTGGAACTCCTTACAACAGATGTCACTGGAGCAAGAAGCATAGCTGAATGGGATTCACAACTGGTTTGGTCATTGTAGGTGGTGCTGGTGGCACCACCATTAGTTAAAGCTGTGTGAGATTTTCCATTAGGAGACGTCATTTTCAATTGCCTATAAGTTTGCCAAACTTTAAGCATTTCGACTGAAATTTCCCATGCTGGGTGTCTGTTTAATGCTCTTTTTCTTGGTGAGTTTCTGGAACAACATCTGAGCCAATTTCTCAAATGTAGCTAGTAGAAAAGATGTACTGTCCATGCTGAAACATGGTTAGAGTTGTTCCAGTGCAGAGCCCAGGCACCACCGTGGCGATAAAAGTCAGTTAACAGCCCCTGCTCCCCCATTAACAACCAGAGCCCTGAAATGCAAGACGGGGAGGTGACAGTGTCTTTGCATGAACACATAGCTGGCTCCTGAGGTCTTTATTAAGTTCTTACTCACACAGGAGTTTTGCCTCAGGGAGGCCTGGATAAACTATGGGCCAGGCCTCAGAATTTGCCCTTGTATTGTCCATCTACTGACACCTTTCATCCTGAAGGATCCCCTGTGCCACTGAAATGCAGCCACCTTGTGGCTGGAGACCATCAGCCCAGGAGGGCACAGAAAAGAGCGACATTTTAGCCCATGTTACTGAAGCAAACTCATCCCCTGCGGCAAGGGTCCTTGGATGTTTAATGGCTATTCAGAGCAAAAAAAGACCACAGACCTATTATCTATCCCATCACGCCCATGCACTGGGTTTGCCGAGAAGGAAAGATCCTCAGCAAGAGATGGTTACCTGTGAATCCTGAGATGGAAGAGTCTTCCCTGGGAATCCCCCTCAGGTAGCCGTGTCCCACTCCTCTCTCACCCCACCATCTGCAGCAACATCCATGCTGAAAGCCAACACAGGTGTGTGCACTGTTTATAATAGTGCTCTGTGCAATCCCAGGGGTTTCTCTCAGCCTCTAGGGGAGAAGCAGCATCTGAACGTGGAACAGGCTGAAGACAAGCCTGTCTGGAATTCTGTTTTCTTTATCTGCCTTTAGAAGTAAACAGTGATTAAGGAACCTTCCCAAAGGGACATGAGATCTCTGGGGCTTTGGGCTGAGTCAGAGAGGAACTGGCTGCTCTGGGCATTTGTGCATATTTAAAACTGATAGTTGATAAGTGGGAAAATTAGGGATAACGATTAAAACTCCATAGGGTCTGATACCCTGTAAAGACTCAGACGGGATGGGTAGAGAGTAGACAGACATGGATAGAAAGATGCCTGAGGGGAGTCACAAGCACTTTCTGCAGACACACGGGGCTGTCACTAAGGAATCAGAGGTCACTAATTCTCATCAATAACTGTAATCATACTGACGAAGGCATGCACAAATGTACTGCTGCAGCGGTGCCTCTGCAAGGTCTGCTGTGTAGCCGCTCTCTGCTGGCAGGATAGAGCCCCCTCCATCATGATTAAACCAGCCCTACTGTGCGGCAGTAGCTGTGTCGGCGGGAGAGTGGCTCCTGCCAATATGGCACTGTCCTCACCAGCACTTTGTCAGTCAGGAGTGTCTTTTTTCACAACTCTCATCGAGAATAGTTTTCCTGACAAAGGGGCTACTGTAGACAAAGCCTGAGTTGCACACTAGTAAAGACGTTGACTGCCTCAAGTCCTGCAATGTTTAAGAAGATTGCAATTTTCTGCTGGTCTCCATTTTCACCAAACCCACCTGCTTGCATAAATATATCTCTAAATCCTTCCTGAATCTCTACCTGGAGTCTGCTGCATTACCTGTGGGTTTCAAGCCCTTGTGGGATTTCAGTTGTTCCATCTCCAGGATGGATCCTTCATTCCTTCACCGCAGCCCTGTGTAATGATGCTTCCTTTGGTGGGAAACAACTGAGAGTATCAATTCAGGATAAATTGCTTAGAGCAGGGCAGTCACAGCCCCAAGCTGATGGTGTTCCACCTCTAAGGCAAACCTTAGCTAAACAGAGAGGACATTGATTTTACCCCACTGGCTGATTGGAAGTCATAGAAGCAATTTCCTTAGACACTCCAGTATCACCACCACCACTGTTTCTTAGGATCATGAATGGTTCTGAAAACCAATACTTCAGTAAAAGAAAAATGGTTCTTCCGATCCCAAAGGACCAATCCCCATCCTAGATCAATGAGCAAGTCAGGTCTTACCCACAAAATCACGCTGTTGTCAATCCTTTAGAATCTAAAATCTAAAGCTTTACTCATGAAAAGAAAGAATATAGATGAGAACTAAAATTGGACAAATAGACTCAATTACATACAGAGATGGCAAAGTTCTTGGTTCAGGCTTGTAGCAGTGATAGAATAAACTGCAGGCTGAAATCAAGTCTCTTGCTTACATCCACAGCTGGGAGGGGTCATTCAGGTTGTATCAAGGTTCTTCCAGAAGTAAGCAGCAGGATGGAAGACAGAATGGAGGAGATACAGCTCTCCTGCCTAGTCTCTTGCCTTGTGGCTTGTGCTTTCTTTATTCTAACCACAAACTATCCAGCACATGGCCTGGAAAAACTTTAGAGTTCTGTCCATAGTCTGGTCCTTCCATGCCTTGCTGAGTCCAATGGTGTATCTGCCTTCTCTCAGTGGGTCAGTTGTAGAGCTGATGGTCCTTAATAGGCCACCAAGCAGGCTAGGCAGTGCTGATGCCAAATTGTCTCGGGTGTCACCTAGAAGCGTAGCAGAAGTTTGAACTACAGACAGTATAGAGCCAATATTCAGAACTTCAACTACACAAAATGATACACACCTACAGATAGCAACCTAGTGACAGATGACGTGGAAAAAGCTGAAGTACTCAATGCTTTTTTTTGCCTCAGTCTTCACAGACAAGGGCAGCTCCCAGTCTGCTGCACTGGGCAACGCAATACAGGGAGGAGGTGACCAACCCTTCGTTGTGAAAGAACAAGTTGAGGACTGTTTAGAAAAGTTTTATGTGCACAAGTCCATGGGTCCAGATCTAATTCATCCGAGGGTGCTGAGGGAACTGGCTGATGTTTTTGCAGAGCCATTGGCCGTTATCCATGGCTGGGATGATTTAGTGGGTGTTGGTCTCTGCTTTGACCTCCTGAGGTCTCTTCCAACACTAATATTCCATGATTCTATGATTCTAAGAGAAGGCTGAAAACTGAGCTGCGTAGAAAACTGTTGTTGTAGTTTTTAGCTGTTTCATTAATAAAATCCTCCTGGTTAAGAAAACCTCTAATTCCACTGATCATGACACACAAATAGCCTCACCGCATTTAACACAACACAGAGAAGAACTGCCATTTCCTGGCCAGAGCAATGGTGCTGGGGTGTGTGTGTGAGGAATCCCAATTCCGATAACACGGGGATAACGCCATCTCGCAGCCCAGCTAAGGAAGTTCTAGATGTAGTGATCAATAGCGTCATGCAGAGCGAATGTTAGACTCAGCTTCACTGTTCAACTCCAGCCCCTGGGCAATGGGTGCCCTGTGGTTCCAGGTAAGGTGCCATGTAAGTGTGTATATAGCCGGATAATGCCATTTATCTCCCTCCCTGTGAGCCACCAACGCCACCCCGGCCTCTGCCCAGCATCCCACCTTCCTAGCTAACCCAGGGGTTTATCCTTCTGCCTCTCTCAGCTCTTGTCCTTCTAGCTTCAAAGCTGATCCTTTGCCCTGCCCCCGAGGCCTGGCTTACAGCAAAGGTCTCCCAGCCCATCTCTGTTGCAGGGGCCCTGCCTGCTATAGGCTCCCAGCAGGAAGGAACAGAGGGGAACCGAAAGCTAAAGAAATAAGCCATAGAACGGTCTCTGCCCTCAGGACTTTGTAGCTGAGTTTTAGGGCCCACAGTCTGTTTAATGCACAATCTCACCCGCCTGCCACACAACCCTGCTCTCAACCGTCAGCTTCTTTTATATGGATTCCTGGCTTCCCTCTCCACTTGTCATTCACCTGCCGGCCGCAGCCCTGCATCCTCTCTGCATTCACTGCAGGCTCCTTGTCAGCCTGCAGCAGCTTGTGTTCCAGCCCCGAAGCAGAGGGAGCCCAGCTAGGGGCGGGGAGGGAGTTTGAGATGATCCAGAACGTTTATGAGGTGGAAAACAGAGGAGGGAGCAACAGGGCTGTGACTTTGGGGAAAGTGGCAGAACAGAGGTGGGGCCTTGTGGGAAGAAGGGGAGAAGGGATCGGGGCCTTGTGGGAAAAGTTGGTGAAGGGGGAAGGGTCCTTGTGGAAAGAGGTGGGGCAGGGGGCAGGACTTTGGGGAATGGGCAGGGAAGGGCACCTGGACTCAGCGATTCAGTTACCAGCATTTGGAACGGTAGCTATCCTGTAAGTTAGTGAGTTGTATGCAGACCGCTTCCCTGGCCTGTCACGCTAACACAGCACAGTTAGGCTATAAAAGGATTTAATTTCACTTTGATTGTCCAGTCAGTGATTCAGGGAAGAGGGCCCAGCACCACGTCACCAGCACTCTGAGAGCCAGAGCACCAGGAGAAAAGTTTAGGCACCTTCATGAGTGAAAAGCCGGAGCATCCTCTGCCGGATCTGTTTGGTCCTCACCCCGTAGATGACGGGATTTAGCACGGGGGGAATCAAGTGGTATACATTAGTAATGAGAACGTGTAAATGAGCAGGCATATTCTGGGCAAACCGGTGTGTGAGGGAGGAGAAGAGACCTGGTATATAAAAGGCTAAAATGACAAATATGTGGTGACATAGGCTGCTGGATGGGTGTGAGACAGCTGAAATGCACAGCCCTGTCCTGGCTGTGAGAAGTGCGTCCTGGATCTTGCAGAGCAGAGCGCATGTTCAGGGGAATTAGTTTGGGGCTACTGCTAGAATGGGACGTTGAGGGGCAGCTGGAAGAGCATGGCTCATTCCAAAACAAGCTCTAGTCTGTGGAATTAGATGGTGTACACGGGGATTCAAAACAAGACACCACTGGCCAACTCAGCTTTGTGATCATGGTGAAATGAAGGGAATTACGTCAGTTTAAGTGAATGGTGCGGGGTGCATGCTTTATAATGGTGCATGCTTTATAATCGGCTGTGCTGAATGAAGAGGCAAATGGTTCTAGTAACACGCCATGAATCCCTGAAACTGCCGCCTGCAGCTGAAATGCATCCTTGCATAACATTCAGAGGGGCACTTAACGCCTCTGACGAAGTGGGTTCCGGCCCATGAAAGCTTAGGCCCAAATACATGTGTTAGTCTTTAAGGTTCCACATCTTCATCCTTGCATAAATAAACACCAGTCACACTAGGTTCTGTTGATTTGAATGTTAACTCTGCTTG